>JAPMUY010006483.1:0-48578 GCA_026901105.3 Galaxias olidus
CTTTCCAGATGCACTGTATAAGTTAAACAGCATGAACAAACTTGTATCAGAAGTGACAAACAAGCAATGGCGTGTATGCCGAACATAATAACACAGCTGGCAGGTCTGGCTGGTGCCACTGGTTTGAGCCAAATTTGACGGTGAGCCGCGGCTGGCAAGTGCCAAAAGTTAGTGGCCTGCCACCACCAGGGAGCGGAATTTGGGCTGGTGTCTCTGGCAATTGCCAAAAGCCAGTGGCTTGCCACCAGCGGGGGCAGTATTGAGGCTGGTTTGCCACTGGTTTCTCTGACAAGCCAGTGGCTTGCCACCAGCAGGGGGCAGTATTGAGGCTGGTTTGCCACTGGTTTCTCTGGCCATTACCAGCGCCACAAAAAGAGCCAGGCGTAATTCGCTGTCGGTCCATTCGTTGTTCGTTCTGTGGTATTAATTTGTGACCAAATTGTGTAAAGCGCTTTGAGATCTAGAAAAACTCTAAAAACGAAATAAAATGACATATTATTATTATTATTATTTTAAAATACAGACACCAAATATGGGTTGACGTACCACCTTTACATGTCTTCGTCTGACTCTAGGCTAGTGAAGCCGTCGTTCTCAAAATCCTCAACGTCCTCTTGTATGTGAATTAAATCACAGTCCATTGCGGCTATAGCGCTGTAGGCATTCACAGTCTGCTTGTCCTGGTTTTTCAGCGAGTGCCACCTCCGATTGAGGACACTGTTGAGCCCATGGGTTGCGTCCTCCGTCAGGTCACCAAAATCTGTAGTAATTGTGTTGAAAAACAGAACGTGAAAGACGACACATCACACAGCAGCAAGGCTCAATGTAAACAAACCATGAGTTGCATTATATAATGCTGCATAAAAAAAAATTTAAAGACATATTTCTAGAGCTGACCAGAGTGCTTTGAAGCTTCGATCGTTGCCATGGAATTCGATTTCCAAATTAGAATTCGAAGTAGCGTTTTTTTTTTGTGCCAGTAGCACATAAAATAGTCGGCCTAATCCAACATCCACCTATGGCTTGCAGCTTTGCAGAACTAAAATATAGAGAACTTTCTTCGGCTTTCAGGCATTGCGTATAGGCACCATGCAAAGCGACATTTTAGCGTTTTTCAATGGTCTGCATCAGCAGTTTACGCTTCCCAAAAGTAAATGTGTGAATGCATGAGAATTATGAGGCGTGAGAGCGTGTGAATATGGTAATTTATGGAACAGACACCGGCTACATAGGGTTTGAGGAATAGCCTGTACTTGTTACAGTAACCAGGTTTTTATAAAATATGTTGGCACAGGCCATACATTCATAAATTTTTATAGGCATATGAACAAGGGCGTTTTTATTTGACCATGTCATTTAATTGATTACATTGTTGCACGTCGTCAAGTTCCCGCTAACAACACCCTCCTTCCATTTTTTTTTAATATACATCTTATACTTACTGCTGGTTTTGATGCTCTCCAAAGTCTGTCCTCTGAGTGGCTCCACTTCTTGCAACTCCTTCAGAAGGTACACAATATGTTGAGACATTTCTTTGACCAGGATGCTCTGCTCCTCCTCCAAGCGATTCACCAACATTACCTGGTCAAACACGGACCTTTTCCACCTGAAGGTGTTGCCTTTAGGTGGATGTTAGGAATGGAGTAGTCAGTAGTGGACAAGGAACATATATATAATTACAAAGTGACAACTATACACACATACCTAAGGCATAGACGAGGGACATGGACAAAAAGAACAACAAGCCAAATTAGCAATTATCATACCATCTTCTTGTCTCTCCCATGGTAGGATATAGCCCTCCGTAAGACTGCATGCCAACTCCTGGTCGATCGGTTCTTCTCCCACTATCTTGTTGTACTCCAAGACCATGGTGCAAAGCTTCTTTTTGAGCTCTGCCATTTTCTTTCTTTTTCTCAGTCTTGCCTGATTACTATCTGCATAGTGAAATGAATATAAAACTCTGTTATGGTGCCTGAATAGTTTTGTTGTTTTTTTAAGTGTAATTTAAATAACTTGGTTTGACAACAAACCATGCTGACGATACAGATCTGGCTTCTTGCGCAAAAGGGTTACAGTGATGTTTTCGATATCAGCCCTCAGGACTTCAGTACACCCTGGAGCATAGACTCTCTCTAAATAGGTGAAACATAACATTTGGAAAAAGAGATGCAATCAGTGACAGTCTCATTTTCAACATATAGCCACCTCCTATTGTGTGTTTAAAAGCAGTCATTAACAGATGGATATATGAAAAGATATCAAAGTACATGTACCTGTGACTGCCCACTGCCTGACATCACACACCCACTGCTGTATGATGTCCTCATCAAGATTGTACTCCACCTTTAATTTGCAGAGGCTGGCAGCTTCCACTTTTGCCCTCTCTGTGGTCTTTTTAAGAGAATAATAATGAAATGTCACAACAAAAGCTACACAATGGAAAAATAACCAGTTTAAGTAAAGCTTTTGGTAAGAGCTTCATCAGAACAAGCGCAACATTAAATGACACCATCTGTATAGATTCCCAAGATGAGGTCAAATATCTATATATCTGTAAGGTTTTAAAAGCGCAAGCATATAAGAAGAGAATTGCCATTTGCCCTTACATTGACATATCTGTGGGCTAGCACTTGATGAAGGTTGTCCCCTTTTCTTCTGTTCCAACCCATGGCCTGTTGAGTGAGCATGTTTACTCTTCCTAATTAAAACAAAATGCATCCACAAGCATAAAAGTAAGAATCCACATCGAAAAGCCAAAATTAAGAAACCCAATACACATGACAAATCCCAATCGTGTGTAGTGTAAGTGTAATACCAACCTGACTTTGTCATGTATTTGGTGAGAAGTGCTGCCCTGGAGAGAAAACTGTACACCTACAAAGAAAATATTACAATGAACCTTCAGTTTCCATTAGATACCAATGTTATCTAAACATCATAGATGTTATTAAACGAGATAGTTTAAGATACATGTATACTGACTTAAGCTAGGAATTTGGAACTCCTTGACAAAATATGCAGATTTTGGGTTGCTGAAAATATGACTTGCCTATCTTTCATTTCAACTCAGACATAAAGGATGTCCTTTATCACTCACACATGGCTTATCACTAGTGGTTTTGTTTATAATAAGTTGTATCCATACAGTAGTTTTGTTTATATTAAGTTATTTCCATACAGTGGTTTTGTTTATATTAAGTTGTATCCATACAGTTAGAATAATGACATTAATAACATGCCTGCTCCACTTCCTCTCCCACTGTGTTGCCTGCACCATCCTGGCTTCTGCCACCCCATCTGACCTGAAAAACAGCGTGAGAAGTGTTATGTAGCAGTAGAAGCATTAGAAGTTTTGATTTAACAATCAAATCAGGCATGACACATTTAAGAATCCTTTGCAACTAAAGAATGTATGTTTGATCTAAAAAAATATATTGGAATAATAACAAAAGGTCTCTCAAATATCTGTCACACCAGAATTTAAGTTATTGCATGTACCTCACATTTTGCTGTATGTGCTTTAGCGTGCATTACGCTAAGAAATGGCCTCATTTCTGTCAATGGCAGAAGCGACGGTAACCCCTCCACCATTCTGTTTAGGTAGGGCCAGTACCTAAAAAGCAATAGAAGCATTTTGTAAGTGTTCCAAAGATAATTTTATCACTGGCATGACAACAATTGTGTGGGTTTCCTCCAGGTACTCCGGTTTCCTCCCACCTTAAAAAAACATGCTCCATTCTCCTACCAGTGCCCTGACCAGTCACTGCCAATTCACCTGGAGTTGGTCTGTGTGTCCTATGTGTGTGAGCAAGTCTGTCGTAATATGTTGGGTAAGCAAGTCTGGCGCAAATTGGCTGCCGTGGTATCACTCAGACTGAGTGTTGTGTTTGAAATATGTCGGTCCATTCGTTGTTTGTTCTGTGTAATTAATTGGCGACCAATTTGTGTAAACCACTTTGAGTCTCGAGAAAAGCGCTAAAACCTAATAAAATGAATAATTGTTATTAACAATATAATTAGAAAATGACTACCATTACTGTAAAGCTTAGGCACATTCCCTTTAAAACATGGTAATGTATTTTCAATACTGTGACAGTGAGCATTACCTGCAAGTAACATCCATACAGAAGAATGTTACATTTGATTTCAACGACAAATCCCTCTGGAGAAACATTGGGTAAGCAAAGATTTCTCCACGGTAGTGGTTTAGTCCTCGCAATAGAATCCCGTGTCTGATTAATCAGAACAAAATATACTGGTTAATAATCAACTGACCTTGCCAGGCCTGCTTCAAGCACACATCCTGCCATCTGAGTGCGTCTAACAAAATCTAATAGTTGGGTGCTATAAAGGATGGATAAATACCACTCCCCAATCAAAAGTGTGTGATGTTCCCAATTCTTACAAAGATTAAAACTTGGACTGCTATTAAAACTCAAATAATAAGACCAAACCTAAGAACCATGAACACACCCACACACAAACACATACCTGCAAACTGCAACTTGAATGCCCTCCTCATCTATTTGGGCACCAGACCTTTTTGACATCTCTCTGCCAGCAGTGAACTTGGCAGTCCCACACAAAGCACTGTCATTTGCCTATAAAGTCAGTTTATTACACACAAGTTTTTACACAAATATATAATAAAAATTATGTATGAACAACTATCATAATAAACAAATCAAAACTTTCTTACACTTCTCATGTTGCCTCGGACCAGGTCAACGAAAGTGGCAACTTCCTCATCCTTTGCCAGGAACAAGCCCTCAAATAAGGGCGGCTCCTTAGTCCTGTCAAAGATAAGTTAAGATGCAAGTCAATAATAAATTCCCTCAGTGACATTTATTTGTTAAAATCCCTGTTATGACTACTCAAAGACAACCCTAAAGGCTACCATTTGAAATAGGTGTTTTCTTTACAATTTTCGCAAACAATCAAACAAACAAAATAAACATCAGCGTAATACCTATACCTACCCCTTTGACTTGCCGATAACTTGACGATAATGTTTTCTGTTTCCATCAGAACAAACAGCCAACATGTCTGGAGAACATGCTGGACAGACAAAATGATGGTTCTGGCACATATCCTCTTCTTTGTATTGACAAAACATAAATTCGAAAAAGATTCGCTGAAATGTATCAGCACAGATACTGCCTGTCTGTACGGTATATTAAAAAAACATTATTAGTCATTTTTAAAGCAATACCCACAATTAAATATTTGGTAACCACTAATATGATGTTATTTACTGTATGTTTCAGTGTGATTCAGGTAGATTTACCCTTCCAGCTTGAACAGATCTGTGCTCCAACATTTTCAGAAAGGCCTGCCTATACATGGCTGGTGCAATCACCTTCCTATGTTTGAATGAGTCGAAGACATCAAACTTGAATAGGGTCTGGCAACTCGTGCCAGCTGGCCAGTACCGATATCTAAGCAGGTCTTTAACCTTGGGAGTCCATTCTGCAGAGCAGGATGGACAGGACTTCCGAGGCAAGCAGAGGTCGTATCGTCCTGTGAACAAGTGGATATAGTAAAGAATAAAGATATTTCAGTAATCATATTGTGACAGTTTGCCTGATCATATTGTATATTAGACAGAGATGTGCATATATTAGCCATGTATTCATTATTTGACAGGGCATTTGGGAGTTGCCTGATGATAAAAAAACTTTGCATTGTTCGAAGTGGTTAAATTCTGTCATACAATACTACTTTTGCAAAAAAGAGAGCTTTTAGAACAACATACCATCGATAGTGACCACAGATATATGCGTCCCTGGGGTGACTGAGGTCAGGAGAGCATTCACAGATTGACATTGGTGTAGGAAAAGGCAGTTGACAGGCTGTAATACAGAAAGAAGTTGTGAAGGGTGTAGCATTTCACCAATCACTCAGACGCATTTCCCAAAATACTAACTTCATTCTTAAAGTACCTCAAAACCCAATGACATTTACACAACTGGTCACAGCACTATTCCAACGGTCATTGTCACTGTGTTCAAACAAAAAGCCGATGCTTAAGCATGTTGTACAAAATATAAAGATGCAATTCTGCTTTTATCAAGACATGCTAGTCAAAAACAAATCTTACTTTTGTCAATCATGTATATTTCACACTCGCACTTTTGAGAACGAGGTTAAAATGAAGTAAGCGTTTTTGGAAATACAGACAAGTCATTGAGAAAAATTGTAAAATACAAACATGTGTACCTACACACTATATTTGGGAAATTACACTATAATATTACATTGGAATGTACTGTTAATCTTAACATACTTTGTTCACAAAACTGAGGCTGGCCATTTTCATCCACTACCACAGCAGTTGTAGGGGGAATGGGCTCAAGAAATCCATGAAACAAAGCCTTTCTGTCATGGAAGACATTCCTCTTGTGGGCCTCAATGTCACAGGTTGCACAGAGGAACTCCATGTCCAGTGGTACACAGTCCAGGCACCTAATGACAGCCTCTACAGAACAGCATCTCTGGCACTTTTGGATGACTATTCTCTCAGCTGAGAGTTTTGCATCCAAAAGCACTGGCCTAGCCGTTTGCATTCTCACAACTGTGAGAAGCTGCCTTTGTGCCCAAGCAGAAACCATTCTGTCTGTTGCCTCCGGAACCTGGACTGCAGTTAGGGTGTCTCTTAACTCTTGGAGACGTGTTTCTAAAAAAGGAAACAGCTGTTAAGTCACTATAAAACTCAAGGGATGATTGATATTAACCTGTTTTACCACAGGGGGTTTTTAAGCAAAATCCCGCCCATTTACACTGTTTTTACTACAGCCCTTTATCTCAAAATGTATACCTTTTACAAACATGGTTAATGGCTTCAAATTAAAAGGTCACTTGTACCATTTTGTATCGGAGTTGAATTTTATTTAAGGTTGAGTTGTCAAGCATAGGTTACACAAATGCCACAAAACAAATACAGAAAAAAACTAAAAACGCATATAATTATTTTAGTTACAAAGCCACATAAGGTGTGCATATGTGATGATCGATTTAAATACACTCTCAGTTGGTGCTACATCTTGATGGCTACCTGCACACAAAAAATGAAATATAGTGAAATTAAGCGGTTAGCAATATGTAAACAGCGACAACTCAGGTCATACCGAGCGGATTAACTTTTTTTTTTTGCCCCCAAAGATGACTATAAATCCACGGTTCGTCAGACGGTGAGTGGTTTGATTTAGCGGCAGTTTCTTTTTATTGATAAGCTTGATGTTACTAAATACCGATTTACAAGAAGTTAGAACGCCAGAAACGCAAAACAGATAAAATGTAAAAAAAAAAAAAAAAAAAAAAAGTGTACTTGGACTGTTATATACTTTATATTTGTGTTTGGGCACTACTTTACTATTTTAGACATGGTGTATGGTGGTCGATATTGTGCTTGTGAGCGTAGGGGCTTATTTGTTTGTCGGGATCCAACAGCGTGTCATATTATTAGCATAGTAATTAGCCACGTGTTGAGTGGCTCCTGCAGCAGTAGCGACGAGGAAGAGAGAAACATAGATAGTTGTTTCTAGTAGTCTTGTTACTGGTTTACCTCCATCAAATACTTTTTTTGCGCAAACAATATAATGTTGTTACTAAGTTCTTTGTCATAAACAGAGGTAAAATCTAGGCCTGTAGGCCTAAAAATGGCGCTGTATATGTTAAAAGGTTAAGTAAGTATATTGAACCACTTTTAAGTAGAATTTTTTTTGCAGGCCTCTAATAGCAACATGCTATGACTCATTACTTGCATCAATAGCAATATTAACAATATACTTCTACCAAATATACATTCACTTGTCATGATACAGTCGATCCTCAAGATAACAATTGCATGAGTATAGTGCTGTTTAACAGTGAGTCTGTAGTGAAATTGACAAAATCAGTTGCTTAATTTTGATTCACTAGATAAGTAAATAAATTGAGGAAATGGGAAAAACTGTAGTGAAAGTCTGCAACAATCACTACACTCACCAAGATTAGCCAACTCTTGATCTTCCATTTTAAGGCCTTCCTCATACACATCCTGACTTCTGGCTTGTGAAGCTTCAGAGACAGATTTTTAAATCCAACACATGCCAGGACTATCAGTCAAAGGCTCTTAAAATAACTTAAATTTGAGTAGGAAAAGGTTTCACAAACAATGTAACACCATTTTATCAAGGTGGTATCCTTAACTCACATCTTATCATAGTGGTACACCCAAAAATAACAATTTAATAGGGATTATATTTATTCCAAGACTATAGCAATCGCGGTTTTAGAACAAACCTGATTTAGGGCATGGTGTTTCCAGACGTTTCTCACGTCTGCTTGTGACCACTTGATTGGTCAGGGATCTTTTCCTGCTTCGCCTCTTTTTTGTTTGAGGAAAGGCGGGATTTCCCATCACCATTGCAGACTGTGTTTGCAGAATTTGAAATCAAACATAACAAGTGAAACAGCAAAGTTGTAAGATAAAACAGAAGACAGCAGCAATTATAATTAAGCATTGTTCAACAGTTACATAAAAGGATCTAACTGACCCTTTACATTACAACAATAAAAATCAATGATTTTTGCCTTTACTTAAATCTGATTATTTGCTTATCATGAAAAGCCTCACCCTGGCATCATGGTGATGAGCATCGCTAATTAATGCTGCAATGTGGATTCTGGCCTCATTGGGGTCATCAAAGACCCTCACATCGGCATTGAGGGACATGATTTTCTAAATTACTAACAACAAAAACATTGTAATTATCAATTAAATCTTGGCACTAAGTACATCTCTATAGTGGTAACTATCCATAGTTACAAGTCATCTGACATTTCACTTGCATTTTGAATCACAGTCCCACTGCCAGAACTATTTGTTAATGACGGTCTTCACAACACACGGGCAAATACATGCGTTTAAAATGATTTTGGTAGGCGGCAGTGCCACAATTCAACTGTCGGGGACAGTTAGTTATCATTTGGCTGGCTAGCTAACTAGTATAACCCGAACCTACTAGCTCACAGCTAGCGTTGGTTAGCAAGCTGCATTTGGCAAATGCTTTGGTTGGCCGTTAGCCGTGAAAAAGTGAATGCAGCACACTAACACATTCAACCTAATCTCCAGGGTGAAACTCTAAACAGACCAGGCTAAAGTGGAAGACAAAATAACAGCAATATTATTTAGTGTTTTGAAGAAATTAACACTGTTTTGGGTTGAGATACTTACGGGTCCGCAGCATGTTTGAAAATGGCGGGTAGCATGCGCGCGTGCTGGTAATAATGACTCTTCTTTGTTTTATAATAATCATCATCATCATCATCATCTTCATACGCTTTGTCCGGGGTCGGGTCGCGGAGGTAGCAGTTCCAGCAGGGCATCCCAAACTTCCATTTCCCGGGCCACATTAACCAGCTCTGACTGGGGGATTCCAAGGCGTTCCCAGGCCAGTGTGGAGATATAATCCCTCCACCTGGTCCTAGGTCTGCCCCGCGGCCTCCGCCCAGCTGGATGTGCCTGGAACACCTCCCTAGGGAGGCGGCCAGGTGGCATCCTTACTAGATGCCCGAACCACCTCAACTGGCTCCTTTCTACGCAAAGAAGCAGCGGCTCTACTCCGAGTCCCTCACGAATGGCTGAACTTCTCACCCTATCCCTAAGGGAGATGCCAGCCACCCTCCGGAGGAAACTCATTTCCGCCGCTTGTATCCGCGATCTCGTTCTTTCGGTCATGACCCACCCTTCATGACCATAGGTGAGAGTAGGAACGAAGATAGACCGGTAGATTGAGAGCTTTGCCTTCTGGCTCAGCTCTCTCTTCGTCACAACGGTGCGATAAAGCGACTGTAACACCGCACCCGCTGCTCCAATTCTCCGGCCCATCTCTCGTTCCATTTTCCCCTCACTCGAGAACAAGACCCCGAGATACTTGAACTCCTTCACTTGGGGTAAAGACTCATTCCCTACTTGGAGTAGACAATCCATCGGTTTCCTGCTGAGAACCATGGCCTCAGATTTGGAGGTGCTGATCCTCATCCCAGCCGCTTCACACTCGGCTGCGAACCGATCCAATGAGTGCTGCAGGTTGCAGACCGATGATGCCATCAGGACCACATCATCTGCAAAAAGCAGTGATGCAATCCTCTGCCCACCAACCCGCAGCCCCCCTCCCCCGCGGCTACGCCGTGAGATCCTGTCCATGAATACCACAAACATAATAATTGTGTTTTATAATAATGATAATAATAATAATAATAATAATAATTATTATTATTATTATTATTACTATTTAATATGAAAGGAAATGCTTTTGGAAAAAAAAACATAAATATATATTTATATTTTGCCAAGATGTACAGGCAACCGCAAATATTATATCATCATCATCATCAGCATCATTTTTAAATTGTATTCATTATGGCCTATTATTAGGGGAGAAATTATAAAATTACAAAATAGGAATATAAATGCTTTTTTAAAATAACAATCCAAGACAACCTATTTTACACAGCTGGACTTCCTTCAAAACGACATAATTATTTCATTAAATTAGGCTAGTTATAACACTTAATGTTTTTAGAGAACAAATAAAATCGTAACTAAGGCACTATAATAAAACAATTCAAATGAGGATAAAAAAGAAGATAAACTAAAAATAAATGACCTAAAATGTGTTTCAAATACTTTACTTGTGTTGCTACTACCCCCAAATGCATCCGTCGCTTGACAGCTTTTCACAGGACATAGGAGGTCTCATTGAGGAGTGAGCCAAATATCAGATCAATCGCTTCGTGGAAATTAGAGATTCGCCCCCTCAAAGCATGTGATACATTTGATGCTTTGAAGTACTTCACTTGTGCCCGGACAGCGGTTAGAACGAAACTTTTCTCCACTAATTTCATTTGGTGTGTGACGGGAAAACAATATAGAGAGGCATAATTTCAGTGTATGTGTTCATGGGTTCTTCATAATTTTGTTATGACCTAATGGCATGTCCGGGAAAATATTAACTGTTGTTGATTATTTCAGTAGAAATTGAAATGATGCGTCTTTGCCTGTAGCAAGCATTACTACTATCTTGCGACCTAGTTTGTTTTAGTTTTGGTTAGAATTTAGTCGCGTTGATTGAAATCCATAAAGCCAGACATATTTTTTTATGTTCTATGTATGGTTATGTCAGTCGGTTTGGCTACGATTACATAGGCCTAACGCATTACTTTTAAACTTTAGCTGTCGTTGTGAATGTAAGTGATGCATTGGGAACGTTGTATGGGCCAAGCTAGTTGTTAAATTAATGTTGCGGGGTCATTTTAAGTATCAAGGTAATACATTTGTTAAGGCTATATTACCTTGCGAATTTGAAAAAAGTTTCATTTAAAATATTTCTGCTAATAAAGAACTTAATGTGCATGATAAGCGATCCGAAAAGTTGGACCTTTCCTTACATGTTCTGTTTGTTATGTCTACCGGAGCCTTGGTTTCTTCAAAGATTGCGAGTGGCATGCATGCCGTATTTGTGACCACAGATGTTATTTAAGCATGCATGAAAAATCAGTGCGTTAAGAAAACAAGATGTATTGGTCAATTTATTGTTTTGTTTAAGTTTGCGGAGCAGTCTGCAGAAATGAGCAGATCAGCTAGCCTACTTCCAAAAGTCGTGTGGAATGACATTGCTAAAAGATCCAGATCATCATCAGTATAAATTATAGAAGTTTGTTGGGCAGAGGGCTTTGACTTTTGCAAGATCGATTGGGCGAGAACTGGGGGGAGGCAGGGAAAACGATAGTAGCCTATTTCAACGAGAGAATGTGCCTGTATATTACCGCTTTATAGGCTAAATTAGCAGATATGTACAAATAATACTGAGCAATGATCTTGCAATAGGACCTACATTTTACTGAGATGTTTTGAAATGTGTTTTCGACCCGGTGATTATCTGGCACTGATTATGCGTGTACAAACGCAAATGCAAGTAGTACTTTGGTTCGGAGCCGTAGAATTGTAGTTGACCATAGGGCCGCGCCATAGAAAAGCTAAGTTGTTTGACACGTTCGCGGTTTTCAGCATACACGTATTTAATATTTTAGCCTTAATTTAGGTAAACGACCATGTTACTGTAAAGGCAGTTCGTTTTTCAAATTATCTGTAGCAACATGTCCATTATTTTTCCCAGTCAAAGAAGTAAACTAATGTCAAAGTTGGCCATAGGAGGTTTGAGCTTTGTGAAGAGACCGCTTGGCTACACCGAAGTATTAACTCGGTAAAATGAAAAACCTTTTTTCGACACTAAAACTGTCACTTTTAGATCAACAAAAAATGTATGAATTTGTTTTTATTAACAAACGTTTAGTAAGTAACACAAATTTGGAGCATTCGCTGTTTAATCACTTGATTTAAAAAAAAACTGAAATCACGTTTGTCCTGCCTACTATCTGAGCAGGGACTCTTCACTGTAAAAATAAATGTGTTAAAAAACAACACAAAATATGTGTTACATACTCAATGACACATGTGGTGTTGATACTTACGCAACATGTGTAGATGTTAAGCTTAAGTTTGACACAGGTCAATGTGTAGGCCCACACGTATTAAATATTTAAATTTCTATGTTTCCATAATATTTGTTAAATTAAATGTATACTCTATTAATTGGCCCTAGTTGAACATGAAACGTTTTTAATGTTTTTCGATTTAATAAACTAAGTTAAAATGCGTAACTATATTCAGCCAATCACGTCGTTGAACAGAGATACTTCAAGTCAAGTGCACTTGAATTTGGTACTTTCCTACTGAGACCAACGGACGTGACCGACTGTCGTGTGGGCCAGACCAATGGTAAGCATTTGATTAATATTACTTAGTATAGGTCAACTATGTGTTAAGGATTCGTATACTGTTTAACCTGTTTCACCACAGGGGGTTTTTAAGCAAAATCCCGCCCATTTACACTGTTTTTACTACAGCCCTTTATCTCAAAATGTATACCTTTTACAAACATGGTTAATGGCTTCAAATTAAAAGGTCACTTGTACCATTTTGTATCTGAGTTGAATTTTATTTAAGGTTGAGTTGTCAAGCATAGGTTACACAAATGCCACAAAACAAATACAGAAAAAAACTAAAAACGCATATAATTATTTTAGTTACAAAGCCACATAAGGTGTGCATATGTGAATATTGATTTAAATACACTCTCAGTTGGTGCTACATCTTGATGGCTACCTGCACACAAAAAATGAAGCTGATATATAAATGCTATCTCATTTTATGAGTTTTTTTCTATAGAATGGTATAGGCGTCCCTTTATGTATCCAAAAGGGGACCCAATGTGCCCAAATCTATCAAAATCTTACCTTCTCCAAATTCTTCCATTTCACTCAAATAACTTATTGCAGTACAAGTATTTGTCATAAATTACTTTTTTCAATATAATAATGTAAAAAATTCATTCATTTGCATACCTTAATTATGAATGGTACCCAAGAACCCAAACACCTATCCATGGCCCTGCGATTTGTGATACACCTACTCTAATCCTCTTTACCAAATCCTCTTTTTCAGCAATAATAGTGCTCTACTATCTATCATTTAACAGCTTGTTTGAAATTCAGAAAGGTAATTATTTTTCTATTTTTTTATATAGGCGCTGCTGTGGGGGACCCTGTGTTCAAACCTGCAGTGACAGTGTTGGGTGATGAGCCACGGCCGCTGCTGGTTTTACCTGTTAGAAAAAAGAGAAAAATCTATTACTGATAATGATACCTCCAAACATCGAACATCATTTGCAATTTCATGCAGTCCTCCTATCATGCTTTCGGGCCCTAACCTAACAACTATGGCTGCAGTAGTGTGCAGCCACTCATGCTAACGCATGCTAACTCACAACTCGTGGAAGAAGTAACTTACATCATGTCCATGCACATCCCTTCGGAGTACGCCTCTTCCACGAGGGAATCCCGTGTCAGGCGCAGTTTTTCCCCTCATCTCCGGAGTTGTCCTGCTCATGAAGATGGTCAAACAACTCTAGCAATTCTTTGTCAGACATGGGTCTTCGAAATGCCATGATGTCACTGCCACTGACATTAGCAGCAATGGTGAAATAACAAAAACGTGGACGTGATAGCGAATCTATCCCACAAAGTTGCAATTTTTTAAATAAATGTAGGATCGTCTTAAGCAATAGAGAAGGGTTAGACTACTTCTAGCCGAGTGCTATACGTATCCACGCAAAATCCGACGATCCCGATGTACAGTCGTCATGCGCAATAGATAGGCGCTCCTGCAATCTACCGTACGTAGTATTACGCACTTGCGAAAGAGCTGGCTACGCACTAAAGAAGCGCTCCCATCAGAAGTAAAACTACAGACACATTATACCTCGTTGGAAAGGTGAAATAACGTAGTTGTGGACTACAGTGACGTCTCAAATAATCGACCGATCTAGCTCTCCTCCAAAAACAAATACGCACAGGTCAAAATAGTGAAATTAAGCGGTTAGCATGTGGCTAGCAATATGTAAACAGCGACAACTCAGGTCATACCGAGCGGATTAACTTTTTTTTTTTTGCCCCCAAAGATGACTATAAATCCACGGTTCGTCAGACGGTGAGTGGTTTGATTTAGCGGCAGTTTCTTTTTATTGATAAGCTTGATGTTACTAAATACCGATTTACAAGAAGTTAGAACGCCAGAAACGCAAAACAGATAAAATGTAAAAAAAAAAAAGTGTACTTGTCAGTGACTGTTATATACTTTATATTTGTGTTTGGGCACTACTTTACTATTTTAGACATGGTGTATGGTGGTCGATATTGTGCTTGTGAGCGTAGGGGCTTATTTGTTTGTCGGGATCCAACAGCGTGTCATATTATTAGCATAGTAATTAGCCACGTGTTGAGTGGCTCCTGCAGCAGTAGCGACGAGGAAAGAGAAACATAGATAGTTGTTTCTAGTAGTCTTGTTACTGGTTTACCTCCATCAAATACTTTTTTTGCCAAACAATATAATGTTGTTACTAAGTTCTTTGTCATAAACAGAGGTAAAATCTAGGCCTGTAGGCCTAAAAATGGCGCTGTATATGTTAAAAGGTTAATGTCCCGCTTGTTGAAGCTAGTGATTCACGATTGTAGGATTGTTCAGTCCAGGCCCCAAAGTTCCCGCCTCGTGAACGGGCGAATTCGTTAGCTAGCTAATGTGGTCTGGTGAGTTGTTAATAAAATTCGATTGTCCATTTGTTGTCGGTAACTAGCTAGTCCATGCTAGTATTTGTAACAGCAAAGATAGGTAACGGTAAATGGTGAAAATTGCCCTTTCTGGTAAAATAAACTAGCAACACCGAGTTAGCTTAGCATTTAGCTAGCGAACATTAACGGTACCTCGCCTGTTGAAAAAAAGTAGTTGAGAATCTAAATTATTTGCCCACTGCCTCCTGACATGTAGAGGGGATATCTGCACATATTGTTAGTAATTTATCTTTCAAATATGCGGGGTAGACGTACTTAATTGTGTCCCTTCAATAAATTCCCGCCTAACTAAATCAGCAAGCTAGTTGAGACCTGCTGGTACCTTCAGTTAGTGTTTGGAACAACTAGCTGAAAATGACGTGGCCATGGTGCGACTCAAGCGCCATTTTGCCCCGCGGAACTATGTTTCCGTTGGTTAACATCTTTGTTTTATAGATGTAGGTATTTATCTTTTCCCTTATTACCAAAAATGAAAGAAGTCCATTTTAAAACGCTCAATGATATTTATCCATGCCTAGAATTTTTGAGAATTAGATTTAAATTGGAAAATAATCTATGTATTCTGTCAACGAGAAACTGAGACACAAGAACACCTGTTTTATAATTGTACCGTTGTAAAAAATTGTTGGGATGATTTACATAGCTGGCTTGCAACTAAAAATAGAATTCCAATGTTTGACTATAATAGTATTAAAGTCGGTGTCTTTGCAGAAAACAAAAGTGTACAATACATGTGTAATAACATGTTGATTATGTGTAAATACTATATTCACAAATGTAGATTCTTTAAAGTCAACCCGAACTTTATTGCATTTAAAAATGAACTGTTCTCCTTTTGCAAATCTCTTAAAAAATTGGAATGTAGAAGTGCCTTAAAACTAATGGATCAAATGTCTCTGTATCTGGATTGATGCCCCTCTTCTTTCTTTATTTATTATTATGATTTATTTATTTTATTGTTTTCTATTTTATTTATTTCTGTTTATTCAGATGCTGTTTCTGCTGTTTAGACCTTTAAATCTATACAGTCATTTGTAATGCCATTTTGATTGTTTGATGTTGACATTTTCAATAAATAATTAAAAAAAAAAAAAAAAAAAAAAAAAAAACATCTTTGTTTTATATATTTCCTTCCAAATACGTTTAAAATATATACTTTGACCCATCAGTTCCGTTTTGTCCTTTCGGTGGTAATCAGTGAGAATGTTTGTTTTTTTGCCCAAAGGCATGGGCCGTTTATCAATCCACGTTTTTGTCTGTTCTTGCGTTCTCGTAGACCCATTTAACGTCCTCTTTCCCAAGTACGGTTCGAATTCAAAGAACACAAGTTACCAAGAACGCTTAAAATGCCCGTGTGTGTTTTTGATCAGCCCATTTGATCGAGGATGCATTGGTTGCTTATTTGCTAGCAAGAACGCTTTTGATATCCCTGACGTTATTGCAAGAATGACGGCAGGAGCGCAACAGCTTTTTCCCGCTGCTAGCTCCTGGCATTTGAAAGGCCATTCATAACAATGTTAAATAACATCAGTAGGTTACTCATCCCTACCATATGAGAAAATTGATAAACACGAGTTTTGAGTCTATTCTATTCTATTTTATTATATAAACACAGCAGCAACCTATGCTAAAACGCAAATGTAATACACAAACACGATAAAACAAAAGCATATCCTGTTGCGCTTATAATGCCCAGGGTATTGCGCAATTGCAAGTTCACCGGTAGAGCGTTCTCCGTCCTCACTGTCTTGCAAAACGGTTCTCGTCAAGGACACTTGGTAGGAACGTTCTTCTCAAGAACACAAGTGCCTTGGTATTGATAAACAGCCATATGTTTGGGTGTAAATGTGCATTGCTAAAGCAGCACTCTTGTTTTCTTTAGCAGTGGAGGACAGTACTTACGTTTTAGGTTAAAGTTGGCATAATGTAGCAATATTTTTTCCTTATTCCCACACATTCACCTGGTAGTTAAGCAAACCTCTTAACAACACTGGTTTTAATTACTATGGAGAATAGATGCCTATTTATGCCTGTCTCTCATTATTTCTTTTAGGATTTGGACTGGCAAGCTGAAACGGCAAAGGTACATGCTACTGTTTTTAAAGATGAAAGAGAGACCTTCCGCAAAATATTTAATGTCCAAAATAATTCCCAATTGGTTGAACTAACTCTATTAGAGTGTCCCGGCTATAGGCTTAATAGACTCTTAAAATATGTCCCAGATTTCTTGGAATTTGTTGATGTAGAAAATACAGATGTAAAGGACTTCGACAAGTTTCAGGTCTTCATAACAGCAATGGCAGAACCCAATGCTGAAGAAGCCTCAAGTTCAGGTACCTTATGTTAGATCTAGTTAAATATACTTTGCTATATGCCTCTGGGTGCATTTTTGTACATTAACATCTATATAGTGCCAATTGTTTTAATATGTCTTTCATTGATGATGCATGGCCTGGAGTTCTTATGGAAACCCATAGCTGATATTACTCTTTCTACTCAGCTTGTTTTAGTCCCGGAGGAACAGACTGACTTGTATTCTGTGTTTCAACGAAAAGCTCCAGCTTTACTTGAAGAGCAACAAAAAACAGGGACTTTAACAGTTTTATCAAGGAGACACCTTGTCAAAGTGTGTGTTGGAGACATGGTGGAGAAACATGGCATGTAAGTGTAACTTGAAACAAATTTAGCAAAAATGAATGTGGTAATTTTATTCTAGATTCACTTGTTTGTTTCTCTTTTCAGTTACCCATCCACTTCCACCAAAGTTGCAGCTGCCAAGAGCTTAATCGCCACCTTTCCAGCGTTGAAGGTTCAGGTCGGGGGAGACGGAGAGGGTTTTGTAAGTAATGTTTTGAAAAATACTTCCTGGTGCTTGTTTAAAGTTGCATGTTATTTATAATTAAATAGGAGATATAGTGATATGACTACATGTGAAAACAATTACATTACAATAATGTAAAGTGAGGAAATTACTTTGTGTCTACATTAAACTAAATCTGGTTGTCCAATGTCATGCCTTGACCTTCAATACAAGTCATTTTGTTTTCACACAGTGTTCGTTTCTTATGGATACGTTCTTTTTATTATAGGAACATTTTTATGGTCCAGCATCGCGGACTGGTTTCCTAGAGATTAGACTCCGCAACATGAGACGTAAACTGGAGGCCGGGCAGCGGCGTTACATGAAGCGTAAAACGACTAACAGTGGAAAAGAGACGCCTGTTGATCCGGTAGATGAAGATGACAGCGGTGAATGGGGCACGCTGGTGAAAAGACTAAGACCCTGTGTGGAAAACCTGCTCTCCATTAAGATGGCGATGGAGAAGACTTACAACAAGCGAAGAGCATGGATTTCTAAAGACTCACCAACTTTGGCTGACATACTGGAGACATACCCACGGTTCTTGGACATGCCGGACCTGGTAATGTAGCCTCTACAAACAAAAATCTTTGGCAGATTTTTATGCTTTGCTTGTTTGGACTAAATATTTATCGATTTTTTAATGTAATGCAGTGATGTAGAGTAAATGTTTTCTCACTTTAAGCTGAACTCAGAGTTTGGGAAATTAACAAGCGGCAAGTCAGACCTTTTCATCCGACGTTGGGAGACCAGCATTATTCCCAAACTTATAAAAGTGGCAGCTTTGGAGAAAAGCAGTGTTGCAGCACTTATCAAGGATTTAAATGACAAGAATGAAGGTATTTGTTTTGCCAAGGCTGTTTATTGTAAACCTGTTTTTAAACCATTTATTACCGCTCTTGATTAGCAGGTCTGCCTCATATCATTCTATGTTTTTTATTAGTCTTTCCTTTGCAAAATAATTGTCATTGATATTGCTTGAAACAATCATTACACTAGGCACTGGCAACAATAACTAACCATTTTCAATGTATTTTCAGATGAAATTTGCTATACAATGCTGCTGGTTCTGACGCACCTTCTACCGCCAATTGCTGGGAGTCGCTGCAGTGTAAAATCTGCAATTCACCATCTGCTAGGTTTTGTGCCGGTAAGTGTAAATCGTTGAGTGTTGATGAAATGGTTATAATATTGTTGAACTTCATTAGATTTGCATAGCTGTAATTATTAAACTTTCTTTATAAAAATGTTTTCTTTCTCAGTCTGGAACCAGCCTTTCTTCACTTTGTGGCAACTCCGCATCATCTGGAATCATTCAACCACAACCTCAGCTGATCTGCATTGGGGATCTTAGGAGTCCGGCCCGACAGTATGTCATCATCGCCGTAAATTATCGGGTAACAATGCCTCTGGAGGATGGTTTGACATGCGCTGTCGACAAACTATTTAAACTTTACTGGGTGTGCAACATGTCATATCCACCGCAACTGGCATCAGTGTTCTCTTTTTTGGAGTCCATCTACGACATGGAAAATACAACTCGCAAGAGGGCCAAGGTACTTGAACTAATTTCACAGCTACAAGCTGTTTAGCAACATTATGTATACATGTCCAAAATGCAAAGAATCCCATTTCTCAGGGGTGAAAAAACTGCTTTGGCATCTGCGAGAAATACATACATTATCAGATGGACAGGATTTAACTATTGTCTGCACCCAAGATGGTTGCCCAAGGACATACCACAGCTTTAACTCGTTCTCCAAACATCTTTATAGAGACCACCCCACTGCAACATGTTCAGACACCGTGTTGGAGCAAGCTTTTTGTCAAACCTGGTCGGAACCATCAGGAACATCAGCTGTTAATGAGATGGAATCTAATTACATGCCCACAGTTAACCTAAAAATTGCTCCACTTAACGACGTTGCAGCGTCCTTTGTGGCACAGCAGTATTCGTCATCAAATGTAACATTAATGGATGTGTCGAAGTGTAAATTGTACCAAAGAGGTTCTTGATAGAACTTTGTCAAGTCTTCAGCAATCAACTAAATCTGTCTTGAATTGTCTTAATATTCCACATGATAATGAGGCTGTCAAAGTATTATTGAATGAGTTTGAAAGTGCCAAACAAATTTTTAATGTGAAAAAAAATGTATCTAAAACATTGGCTTATAAACATCAGGTCCAGCAGATGCATAAGCAAAGTAACAGTTTATCCAACAGATTTAATGTAACAAATGCATTTCCAGTTAATGTAGGGTCATTAAAAAAAGCAAATGTTCTGGATTATTTGAAATTGCTTGATGATGACTTAACTTTAAATAGCACCGTATATGTAGCCCACAGTGTCGGTGTTCTAGGCCACACTTACAGAACAGGTTCTGTATTGCCACTGAGGTATGATTATAGAGGGGAGTTGTTGTTTGGTGAAATAGTTCACATAATTCCGCAGGTTTCTGAGACCATTCTAATGTTAGTAAGGGTTCTTGTTAAATATTTTGATGATCATTTCTTTGCGTACACTGTGCAACGATCCAAAGAATATGAAGTGATCTGTTATACGGATGTTGTTGATCACAGACCATTGGATATCTTATCCAACTTCAAGACTTGTGACTTGTACTTAAGTCCAAGGTACAAATTTGGTTGACTGTAAATTTGGTATTAGTGAACTTAAATCTTATTCTATGATTAAAAATGAAAGCTTTTCAGTATTCAAGTGAATACTGTTTCACGCTTGAAATGAAAAATGTATTGTATGATAAAAAAAAATGTTTAACTTGAAATGGAAAGTGAATACTGTTTTATGCTGGAACTTAAAAATTTATGCTATGATTAAAAAAAAAAAAACGTTTAGCATGAAATAGAAAGTTATTCTGTTTTATGAAATGAAAAATGTATGCAATGATAAAACTAAATATTGTTGACCATAAATAAACACATAATCAATCATTTTAGCCTCATTTGTTTATTTTTAAATGTCACTATTTGTGCAAACAATTGTAAAATCGCAATAAATATATATATTTTTTTTTTTTTACTAAATATCTTACCAATCATGAACACATTAAGTGTTAGTGCTCACACATTAGTGTGTTTACTTTCCTAGCACAGTGTGTGTTAAAAAGGCTGACACATTCATTGTGTCCAAATTGACACAACATGTGTTGTCCCTGAGCACACACGCGAGGTGTGTTAAAATTCAACACCGCTGGTGTTGTTTTTAACACATCTGTTTTTACAGTGTTTGTGTGCGAGAGAAAGCGCTGCACAAGCTAGCGAAAACGCATTACAGACGAATGTATTTCTTATTGCGAACGTGATCTATCTGGTATGGAAAGCCAAACAGTTCAAAAACACGCGAATTTTAACACGCGAACAACACGTGAACAACGCGTTGTTGTTTACGTGTTGATTTTTTTTTTATTTAGGCCAAGGGGTTGCATACAGTGCCACTATATAATATGCTAACGATCCTCTGACCAGCAGGGGGCATACCTAGACGTCTAACCATATACATGGCTCGGCATTCGGTTAGCGGACGTAACAATTTTGAGTGAGAGATATGGGGTCATTATTGTAGCAAAACTATTTGCAAAGCGTGTGGAGAGTTGTGTATCTGTATCTCAATCCGTGCGTGCGTAATCAGGTTTGTAAGTGTATAATAAATATCCGTCTGTATTCAGATTTGCAAGTGTATTGACAGTTGTATATGTGTAGACAAATCTGTGAATGCGTGCATAGATCTGTAAATGTGTAGGCAAATCCGTAAATAAGTACGTGGATATTAATGGCTAAAAGCCTTAAGTATTTTGCTGCAAGAGCTGAAAATACAGACAAGCTTAAATTAATAATAATAATAATAATAATAACACATTTTATTTATAAAGCGCTTTTATGACACTCAAAGACGCTGTACAAAGTTTAAAACAAGAATAAATAAACAGTAAAAACAGGCAAACAAATATCAAACATTAAAAGCAGTTCTGAAAAGGTGGGTTTTGAGCAAGTTTTTGAAGGTGGGGAGGTCAGAGCAGTCACGGATGGGTTGTGGAAGTGAGTTCCAGAAGGTTGGGGCAGCGACGGAGAAGGCTCTGTCACCCCAGGTTCGGAGCTTGGTCCTGCAGGGGAGGGAGAGAAGGTTGGCAGCAGAGGAGCGGAGGGAGCGGGATGGGGCGTGGCGGCGGAGCAGGTCAGAGAGGTAGGAGGGGGCCAGGTTATGGAGAGCTTTGAATGTGATGAGGAGGACTTTGAATTGGAGACGCTGAGGGATAGGGAGCCAGTGTAGGTTTTGGAGGACAGGGGTGATGTGGTCTCGGGAGCGGGTGCTGGTGAGGAGGCGGGCAGCGGAGTTTTGGATGTATTGGAGTTTGTTGAGAGTTTTGGATGGGGTACTGTAGAGGAGGCTATTGCAGTAGTCCAGTCTGGATGTGATGAATGCGTGTATGAGGGTTTCAACAGCGGAGAAGGACAGAGATGGGCGGAGTCGTGCGATATTTTTTAGGTGAAAAAATGCAGTCCGGGTTATTTGGTTGATGTGGTGTTCAAAGGACAGGGTGGAGTCGAAGTGAATGCCAAGGTTGCGGTTGCGGTAAATTACAACTCACGCGGGTCTCTCTATTGGATGTGTTTTTAAACGTGACTTTTGCTACACTTCTGCCGTTGCAGAGATCTGCATTCTCGAGATCTGTGTGTGTGTAGCGATTTGTCTCTGTGATAGAGATTAGTGATGTGTCGTGTTGAACGAATCTTTAAAATTAATCGGGACTAACGAGTCGTCTCAGAGAGTGATTCATTCATTTTGGTCGCGCATGCGCAACACTAGTTGTGTTCGAGTCATCCGTTAATTTCTTTCAGCAAAAGTATAGGAAGTGCAGTTCACCCCTCAACTGTTTTCGAGTCTGAGTCGTTCGTTCAATTTTCACGTGATAGCTCGGCATAGAAAAGACAAATGTTTTGTTCGCCATAGTTATGTAGTTACGACTGCGCCGATTCACTCATTGTGATAATTAAGTCACCTCAAAGCAGTTGCAAAATACTCCTTTACTGAAACGTAATGTGTTGTATTTAGCCAAAAAATCACAATATTGATATAACTTTAAGATGTATTTATTTAAAATCAGGTTGTCCCATACAGCCAAATAACAATCACACTCGAACTACTACTAAATCACACAATATTGCAGTATACGCTGTCTAAAATAATAAACTGATTGCTGTTTTTTTGTTTGATTTGACTGTAAACTGTAAAGTGAAAAACAGAAAAAAAACTGACCCAAAACCAGTAATAATTCGTGAACCAATTCAATCATTTCTGTTTTCTATGCTACGCTTACTACTAAAAGATTAGTTCACCCCTCGAACGGATCTTCGGATCTGTCAGAGAGATTTGTTCAAAAGATTAGTTCACCCCTCGAACGGATCTTCGGATCTGTCAGAGAGATTCGTTCAAAAGACGTCTTTCGTTCACTGGTCACTTGACAGTTGCATAGGCTAGGCACGAGTGATCAGGAAACATAAATTAGCAGTTCACTCTCAGGTACTTAGCCCCCCCCCCCCCCCCCCAAAAAAAGCTGCTGCAGTGTCTAGTTACTTTAGACTACTCCACTATTGGTTTTACTGTAGACCGTGCAGTGCTAGGTTAGGCCCCATCATTTTTGTTAATTCTGATATAAATAACCATATAGCCCCGCCGGCTTACAGTAGAATCATACGCACTTCTGATGAAAAAGACACGTTTTGTGTGAACCAAAATGTGTTAATTAAAATAACTTTCGCCATGCCAAAATAAAATGGCCAGTTAATTGTGCCCCTCACAACTCTTCTACAATTTCTTTAGTATTTGTCGATCAAATTTCTCTGGCTCTCTTATTAAAAAGCAAGGAAAGTTGGATAGTTGCAGATTAAACGGTTTACACTTTCATTAGTAGCCCAAGTATAACGTTACCCTAAATTAGCGAAATGAATACTGCGTTCGAGAACAATAACTTAAAACGTTAACATAACTAGAAATATTGCGGCAAATTGCAAAACAATCGACCATTAGCATATCGTTCGAGTTTCATACTTTTTTACTGAGACACAGCTACGAACATCGACACACAGACGACTTGCCACACGGACGAATCTCAACACAGACAAATCGATACACACGCACAGATCTCGAGAATGCAGATCTCTGCAACGGCAGAAGTGTAGCAAAAGTCACGTGTAAAAACAAATCCAATTGAGAGGGTTCGCGTGAGTTGTAATTTAAGCTTGTCTGTATTTTCAGCTCTTGCAGCAAAATACTTAGATTTTTTGCCATTAATATCCATGTACGTATTTACAGATTTGTCAACACATTTACAGATCTGTGCACGCATTCACAGATTTGTCTACACATATACAACTCTCAATACACTTGCGAATCTGAATACAGACGGATATTTTTTATACACTACAAACCTGATTACGACGCACGGATTGAGATACAGATACACAACTCTCCACACGCATTTGCAAATAGTTTTGCTACAATAATGACCCCATAGAGAGAAGATTCTTTTGTCTGTCGTTGTGTTTGGTTATGAACCAAAACTAGTTTGGCGAGTGTAGAGGGTTAGATTTCCTACAGATTCCCCCTCTGAAATAAAGCAACTTTGTTGAAAGCACTTGTTGACATGTGTGCTGTTATGCGTTACAAAGTGGCCAACATTAACTTTTAATGGAAGTTAAACGTTGCTTCCTTGGCTTAACTATTTTCCTATTAGTAGGCCTATAGGCTACATTAACGTTACGAGGAAACTTAATAATAATTTAGTAACTCCACACACTGCTCGGGACCCCCCTGATCAGCTGCCTCTCTCTCTCTCTCCCCCAGACGCCTCGTCCCTCCTCCCCGACTTATTGCCACAAAACCTATTTCGAACTTTATAAACATGGGGTTTCATTAGTTTTGTGCTTAGTGATCAGATAGGCCTACAGCTAAGGGTTGCAGGTAGCCATTTGACCATAACCTATAGCCTAGGTTATAGCCTATGTCGTCTGCATTGTTCTGTTCACCTCCCCCGTCCAGTAAAATAAATGGTTCGTTAGTGTGTTCATGCCATCTCAACGTAGGCTTTGTAATTATTTTATAAAACATTGGCTATACATTATTTTAATCACAGATGTTTGAAATGGCAACGGTTATTTTTAGCTTACAAGTTAACAAGTTTAAAGTTATAGGCTATTAACTTGAAATTAAGATTGATAGCCAGATCCATGGTTCTATTGTCAAATAGTGAGAGTGGTCTGATAGCCGATATATGGACATCAGATATTAGGCCAGCAGGGCACATAAGGCTGCGGCGTATTGCTTCATGCGCAATAAAGGAGGGAGCCGACTTCATGCTTCTCATAAAAATAGGCCTATACTGTTGCCAGAAAAAATTTGAATAAATATAGGCCTATTTTCAGTGGCGAAATTCTATCACCATCGGTCATCTGTAAACATTTTTGCATTTCAGAATAAAGTATACAGGCCTGCGCGCAAAAGGTTTGGGACCTATAGGCGTGACCTAAAAGTGACAAAGGCAATCGATAATGGCACCACCTGAATGAATAGCCTAGAATAAATTATTCTTTGCATAGCCTATATCGGACTGTAGCTTATGCATAAAAAGTTTCGGATCGGTAGGCTATAATTTTGCACGTAGATAATGGCACCATTAACTGACAATGCATTATATAAATACAACTAAATCATGCAAGTAATTTAACATTATTTGCATTTGAATCCTGACTTGCGCACGTTAGGCTATAGGTCTAGGCCTACGTGAAAGGTTTGAAAAATAGCCTCTTTGATTTGATTTCTTTTCTTTGCATTTCCATATTTAAGTTATTGTTTTCGAGAAGAGGAGCATATTTGTTCATATAGACTATTAAGGTTCGTTGAAATGTCAAGAGGTTTCCACTCGGGGCATGGTGCGCTCACGCTCGTTGCAGTGCCACTCAATCCCTGCGAGAAAGTAGGCTATTTTTGGGTGGATCCGTTTCAATCATCAGTGCCTGTCCATTGTCTTTTTGGCTTATAAACTCCGTTCACCACACCACTGCTATATGACTAGGCCTAGATATGACGAATAAAACTAGATTGACGTTGCGTCCGCTTTAATTTGACACAGGTCTAACTTGAGACGCCACCGGCCGATTTCGGTTAATTTGAAAGTCGCTTTTTATTAGGCTAAATGTTTGGGAATCCAAGTTAGCCTTTAGATGCATGCATCAAATCTTATTTTTTAATAGATTAGGCTATGCACCTGTTATTATTATAAATTACTTTAGCTAGCATAACCAGTGTGTTGGCAATCCGGTTTCAAACTTCAAACAGTGCACATTCGGTGTTTGATGGAATAGAAAATCGAAGGACAGACATAAAGCTATGCCTTCATTTTCGATAGAAACTGCAGTGTTCTTTCAACTTCAGGCTACCCGGTTCTCGAGATAATCGAGCCGAGACTACCGCAGTCCTTGCTTATAGTTAGACGGTCTAGTATGCCCCCTGCTGGTCAGAGGATTGTTAGCATATTATAGAGTGGCACTGTGTATGCAACCCCTTGGCCTACAGAAATGGTTTACCTCGCTTGGTCAGCGGCCAATGAGAACAGAGTACACTCGGCCATTTAATTTGGACAACTGGCCGAATTGCTCAAAATCACGTCAAATGTACGTGTCAGGTGACACGAAAACAACATCACCACGTAGTTAACGTGTTGTTCACGTGTTTTTGGTTTTCCATAATCCGGGTACGTTTGCAGGTGCCTGCTAAAGGTTGATGCGCGCGATCCATCCATCCATCCATTAACTTTACCGCTTATCCTGTACAGGGTCACGGGGGGGCTGGAGCCTATCCCAGCGGACACAGGGCGAGAGGCGGGGTACACCCTGGACAGGTCGCCAGTCCATCACAGGGCCGACATATAGGGACAGACAACAACTCACACGCACATTCACACCTACGGGCAATTTAGAGTCACCAATTAACCTGCGCGATCCAAAATCCTTTATTTTTTATACCGCAGATGTTACATTAAGCTCGTCAGACATTTCCTCAATGTTAAAAGCGTCTAAAAAGTTTAATTACCGCGGTGCGAATATCAAACGTAGGCCTAATGCTATCTTTACCGCGGTAATACAATTAAGTTTGTTCACGAGTCCCAAATCTCGAGTCTTACAGGGAGGAGCATTCTCTCTGTGGGGAGGAGTCCAAATCAAGTCTCAAATCATTCTTTGAGCGATTTAAGTGCAACTCGAGTCCCCATCTCTGATAGTAAGTTTGGTTTGGACTACAATAAGTCAAACTGTCTGAGAATTGTTTTTTTTTTTTAAATAGGTTTTGGTTGATCTATCTGGCAATTCTCATACTTTGGCTTAAGCTTTCAGTATGCTCTGGGGACTATTGGCTTGTTGGCTACATGTAGTTTTAGTTGTTCTGAATTTAGATATGAACGTTCAATTCAAATATTTAACCCATTAAGACATAGCCTACAGTGTAATGATATGCACCATTGACGAAATAGCTGCTGTACTACTCACTATTGTTTGTCATACATCTAGCCTACAGATTCTACACAGGATTTTACGAAGACAAACAAGTCACCCCCTTCTAAAATGTCAAGGGCCATTTAGCCATGCGAGAAGAAAGATAACTTTTTTTGTGAACCAAAGTATTTATTAAAACAACTTTAACTAATGGGAGTATGGGACTTTAGTTGTGCCCGTCACCGTTCTTCTTCCAACTGGCTTTGATTTTTTTTCTTCTATTAAATTCCTCCTGCTCACTGAAGAAAAAAGGAAAGTTGGAAAGAAAATAGTTATTTGTAAATAATGGCAGGATTTCAATGTTTGATCATTATTTCCTTTATAGGGATCCTTACAGTACCTTATGTCAATGACATGTCCTTTTTTTTTTAAATCTCCTCGCTGTTAACTCGGCTAAAATAATCCTGCGTTGGACTGAGATAATAATGGAGATAATGCATGATGCAATAACTTAAAACGTTAAAATCACGAGAAACATTGCAATAAATTGATATCAACCCCGATGTAGTAATTCTTTAAATAACTCAACATTACGGGATTGCTGAACAACAATAACTTTAGCAAATCAATTAGCATACCTTTAACTTGAGTATCTTCAGCTTCTTTCTCTTCTTCGTCTTCTTCTTTTTAGTTTTTATTGGGTTGGCAAACCAGTTACCGCCACCAACTGGATGATAAGTATACTACTAGCCTAGCAACTGTCCTCAAACTGCCTGGGGCCTGTATCTGCCCCTGGGGCCTGTATCTGCCTGTGCTCCAGGTCTGCAGCCTCCCCCTTCTCGCGTTCACCAGTCTATACGACTCATTCAGTCACTTTGCCGACCAATCACAAACGGTGGCGTTTGTTTTGGGTTTGAGTAAATTTTACATGGAGTGCCATATTTAACAACGCTGAACAACATTGAAGTGCTTTATGAACATCAGTACAATATATTGTGTAATCATGGTCTAAATGTCAAGTCATTTTTGCAACGCCAAATCACTGGCTCCACAGTCTACCATGGAGCAGCGTGGGTAGAGCGAACCACCAAACTCCACCCCCAATGTCCTCTCCACAACCCTACTCCTACCGCATGAGACAGATTTCCAGACCAAACATTAAGTATTTCACAGCAGAAATAGAGCTTGAGAAACTGTTCAATTGACTTCAGTGTTTTCGCGGAAATTAGGACTTTTATACACTACAGACAAATTAGATAAACAGTTGAGTCATTAACCCTCTGCAGGAGTTATTTCTACTTCACCAAACTTTGCAGGGAGAAAAGATACGACAACTAATTCAGTTGCAAAACATCAGTAGCCTAATTTAGCGCACTTTTTGAAGGGGATCAAGTATAATTAGAGCAGTTGAATTATCCGTTATTTGCGTCATCAAACCAGTAAGTTGTCTTTACTTATCAATCATCAAGCCTGTCTCAATATTAAACACGTTTCTGATAACTGTTACATTTCGTTGTATGTTTACTTTTCATTTCATTCCGGTCATCCGAATGCTATTGATAATTGCCAACTAAATGTTAATGAAAATGGCTTTCCTTCCGATCAAGATTATCAAGATTTTCCGAATGCATCTATGAGCACATATTATTCCATAAATGGAATGGGTTTTTTTTTTTTTTTTTTTTTCACCAGTCCTGTTTACTCCATTCTAAGTAATAGGAGGGTTTCCAAATGTTTTTTTTTAATTATTATTATTATTGTCTTCGAATGGTCAAGCAAATAACATTCTTTTGGATCGTTTACTAATAATTTTGTTAGTTGTGGCTTTGTTTTTAATAATTCATGTCGTATTTGCTTTGGCAGGCCTTTGTTCTGTGTTGTTAATCCGTTTTGTCAAGGTTGGAGAGTTTAAATCTCACCATTCTTTTATGCTTGCACCCTAGTCAAGAATTCAACTGAGAGAAGACTTGCTCTGGTTTGGGCAAGTTCGAGAACCTGTTATGGGAAATTGGCCTTGATCTCTGCAATGCAATAATTAGATTAGAAAAAAATATATATTGTGTATCTGAAAAATTGAAGCTTTGTGAATTAAATGCTTCATTTAAATTTTTTTGCATTTGCTGCAACCATGTATAAACTAAACTGATCTTGACAAGGCTGAACAAACTCAACTAATCTGTGTACAGACAGTGAAAGCAATACTTGTCCTTGGTTAGCAACAATTACAATGTATCCCAGGCATTTGAGTTTTGTTATGGCCCTTCCACCAATAAACATATGAAGGAATCTTGGTGGACTAAAGAATGTTCTGTGTGAGGAAAATAGTACCATAAACAGACTCCATTGGTATGTGTTACACACAAACCTGAGCAATAACCACAACATATTGAGGCAGAGAAAGGGCAATGACTTTTGCCTGCAACATACTGACCAAATAGCAACTGCAACTCTACACTGGTGGGGCCATCTAACACACTAGTACTGGCAACAGTTTTTTAAGGTGCTGAGCCTGAAATAGCCCCCTCTTCTCTTACCAGAGTCAGGAGCTCATTATATAACTTCGAAATCTTGGGGGGACCGGTTCAAGTCTGGCTTGTACAGACTTTGATAAAGGTGAAAATTGTTTATCAACAACAACTCTAGCTATGTGCACTGAATGGACTACTGGAATAAATGTCAGGAAGGAGCCTGGGAATTACAAAACCAAGCATCCTGTGTAAACCACACAAGGCTCTCCTTTCTCAAAAGGTGTTACATGCTTACCATGTCACAATCATAAAAAAGATTGTTGTATTTCATGGATTATAAGAGACACTCTGAACTGACACAGTACTATAAAACAAAGTCGACCACTTGCTTTCAAGGGAAGTTCACGTTGCTGATTGTCTCTTGTTTACAGGTAGAATGGAACTGTCAGTGTTGGTGGCTTTCTGCTCCTGTTTGGCTCCTGCATTAGGTGAGTTTCTTTATATGGCTGTTTTGGGATTTCACAAGAAATTCTATCAGTGGTTTGAATTCATCTTTGAATATATTAAGAAATGGTCGTTTTCTGCTCAGCGTTAACCTACAGAAACATGACAGTTGTATTATTATTGCACTGCAAATGTATGGCTTTTTAGAAATCTTTCTGTTTGAGGCAATAACCCTGTGAAAGTTTCTTGAGCTCTGTCTGATCGGGTCGGAAATGACCAATGAGTAAGCTAGTCTCTGGTTTTTATATATACTAACAGGGTCAGCGTTTGGCAGGGAAATGCCGGGTAAGTTCATAGAAGTTTGAGGAATGAAACGTTCCAACAACATCTAAAATGCTCCTGTGCTTTGTGCATCAATGTGAAAACGAGTGACGCATGACAGGTCTTCCCTTTTTGTGGTTTCGTGCTTGACATTTCTGTATGATCCTTCCTGCTGAGTATTATCAATCATGTAGAATCGTAGGTTATTGAGGAAAACACCATACTTGTAGTAAATTGTTTTGTTTAAAAGGGGTTTATGTGCGGTTGCTCACAACATTGTTTCTCATGACCCTGACAATTTTCTCTGCTCGCTCAGGGGTTGACCTGCATGAGTGCCAAGCAGGTTTTCTTTGTTGGATAGGCTACTGTAAGAGGGGTACATCATTTGGGTTCTTAATGGCAGGAAGGAAGCATTGACTGAACAGCAGAACAGCGTTTTTACCCTTATGTCCCTCAGAATCAACAACTCAGTGCATTGTAGTTCTCTGTGCTAATGAAATGCTTGTGTGATTCAGCGTAACATCTGTCCTGCTGTATCTCTTTTTTTTGTGGGAAATATATGACCTTCTGTTGATTCCCTTGTGGTTATGTGTACACACACACACACACACACACACACACACCGACGCACACACAGACACACACACATTGTCCAATCCATGAAAGGCTAAATAATTCTATGTTATTTTGATTGTAAGTTTCTGTAGTTCCAGTGCATACACCAGCCCATACCATACTGTGCAGACATTTATACACTTAATACCACATTACTGTCTCACTGTTTAATTTTAAACCTGTGGACTTGTTGTGGCTGTTTAAAAGGGCAGAGATAAAAACAGATATGAAATCCTATGTGAAACAAGACTGTAATTTGAATGCATTGTATGAAGTTATCTGATTTTCTTTCTAGCATCAACAATGGATGACACAAAAGGTAAGTAGGCTACACATATTGTGTGTCTTTAATTAACACAGGATCACAGTTTGTGACAAATAACTATTTTCACAAACAATAATGATGAATTTATTCTCTATTGAATAGGCTAATGTATAATCAAATATAATCCCAGGTCACGTAGAAAACTAGGTTAGTATTTCTTGCTTAGTATTACGCTAGCAGTTTTTAGTATAATGAAACCGTCTGATAGTGGGTTTAAGTCACATCATGTTCGCAAGCACGGTTTGTGAAACAGTTGGCTGTAATTCACACTGGATTCCATAACAGTGTCACTATATTTACCTGTTTCTTAAACATTTCCCCTCTTCCCACTCTCTTTATGCAGACGATGACAGCGCCTTCCATTATGGTGAGTGTACATTTGATCAACTTGGGGTTTTAAACGTGTGAACTTCCACAGGAAACATCTGTGAGGTCAAGATGGGTTCGCATTCCCTCCATTTTTAGAAGCTATGGAAAATGGTCACCCTAAGGCCAAACTCATGCAGTTCCCCTACTAGTTATACTACAATGTATTATCTTCCTAGGCAGCAAATGATATTTCAGTTACACAGTAGCAGCAGATGCATACACCTTATGCACCTTGTATTGGCTGAATACTTTCTTTAAAATGTGTAAAGTATTGACAAAAATGTACTTTGATATTTACAAACACTTCTGTGTAGAATAATAGCCTTGTTTACATAAACCATTTGTGCATGTTTTAAAACCTGAAATCTTTCTAACTTTTCAGATTATGAATCTCTGAGAATTGGTGGCCTGGTCTTTGCAGTGGTATTCTTTCTCATGGGCATTTTTCTCATCGTCAGTAAGTGTTTCCATGCACCTAAAGCACTCTTTATGCTGACAATCACTGTGTTTCAGAAAGATACAAGTCTTTCCCCTTAGAGACTCTCCAGCCCTGGTAAACATGCCTGAACGAGGTCCTCTTAGGGTCTTAATGTGCCAACGCGTCTTATGCAACCTCAGCACTCCAAACCCCTCCTTTCTCATCAGACTCCCTACCCTACATACCGTCCCTTCCCTTTCCTTTCAGGCTTTCCTCAGATGCACCACTCCTCCTGCTGCACTGCCAATGGTGGCCTGTAACCTAAACCAACCCATAAATTAGTCATGTAGACACCCATCCCCCACTTGTGCTACCTCTACTAGAAAACAGTGTTTTTTTCTAACTCTCAACTACACCACATGAATAGTTGTGGGAAAATCCTAACATGCTATTTGGCTATTGTTTGCATTTAGGCTTGGATTACATGTGCTTCCTGTGAGAGTAACCGCTAAACAATCACTGTTTGAAACCTTTCTATCTATCAGTTTTCTCTTGGGATTTACATTCACATGAATTCTGTCCAAAATATATTTTTCTTGTTACAGGCCGAAAATGCATCTGCTCAAGGAGTGACAGGCCAAAGTAAGTTCGGTAAAAATATGATTATTATTATTATTATTATTATTATTATTATTAATAATAATAATTTGGTCCTCGTCCATTCAGGACCAGGGTATCCGATGCAGAGAAAGGAGTTGCAAAGGGTAAATAATGTTTTTATTATTTATTTTACCAACCATTTATTTGTGTGTTAGATATTTGTCTATCTGTAACTTCATAACATTTAGAAAATGTTCTCAAGAGCCATTCTAATCTCTTTCCACAGCTAATCAATAGATCAATAAGGTTATGCCTGGTAGGTACAACTATAGATATTACTTTTATTACATCGGACTAAACTGCTAGGCAGCGTCCTCATTCAACTCTGTTTTTCTCTGCAGTGACAACAAGTATTGCCACTGAGCGGCAGCAAAGGACTAGATATCTCCCAAGAGTGCACACTGGTTTTTTATATGCCATTCTGCTGATGCTCTCTTGTCTCTTTTTTTCTCTTTTTCTATGTTGATCTTCAATGTTTTCAGACAACCTTTATTGGTTAGTGTGGTTCCCATGATTTGTGTCAGTGCTTATAAGGTAGAAGAAGTTATTTTACAAAGACTTGTGATTGTAAATTGTTTTGGGTTTTTATGTGGTAGAAAAATACACATTAAAGGTGTGCGTTAAGGTATGTTTTTCTACAAAACATTGCTCTAATTTCTCTGTTATAGTAGTGAATTAAAAGTTACATTCTAATGGTCATGCTTCTATACCACCCACACTTCTGCTGAGAGTGTAGCAGCTACTTATTCACTGAAAGTAAATTATTATTATTTTTGTTATTTTTATTGCATGACTACTTTTTTGTTACCATTTTGCTTTTAGTATATAAAAGAACACTAAAGGTGTATTGGCTGTCTCTATCTTGATTATGTTGATTAATTGGACCCTTGAGATTGTCAGATAAAAGAGCTGCCTTTGCAGATATCCACATGAGGAAGGGGAAAACACTGCAAACTCTAATGTCTAAGAGGTTCTGCAATCAAAACAAGAACTGTACTGGACTTGCATGTTCTGTAGATGACGACTAAACTATGTGATAGTGTCCTACACTTCGAGGCAGATTAGGAGCTGCATCCTCCTTAACACATCACACAGTAGTCTCAAGCAGTAGGGAATGCCATCTGCATTGGTTGGCACTCCTTTCTCAGTAGCACAAGGGAATACCTTGCTGCAATGAATTATTGCACTGGTGTGCCTTTACTTGGCCACTGGAGGGCATCCACTGGGTTGAATGGTGCAGTCAAAAGCTGAAGCTACACAGCCGCAGTTTTCTCTCCCATCCAGCTCTCTCCACCGCCCATGTGCACTTCACAATTCTTTTCTTTCCCAACCTGAGACTGCAGAGTAGTACTGCTGTAGGAAAACCAGAGAAGACACTGATCCCTTAAACCGTGCAACCATGTCAACTACAGGAGGTTTGTTCATTCATTTTCTTTTCAAGACTTGAAAATATGGGTGAAAAAATAAGGAGCATCTCATAAGGTCTGATAAATACATTTGGTTGTCCACATTTTGTGTTTAATTGGCAATGTATTGATTTTAGTTTGGTGTAGTGCCAATGGTTCAGTAAATTAACTGCATGATTAAAACCATATTTAGTTTTATGAAAAATACAGGTGTTTCATGTGTTATGGTCAATCTTACATAAATACTAATTCTAAATAAAATTTTGTAAACGTTATTTAGACTAGACTAGGTGTGCATGGTGAGCACAGAAAAGTGCCATCTAAGCTTTTAGAGAAAGTCGGGGTTCAGCAACATAAAAGCCGCATTATCGACGCCCAGTTTAGTGTGTCCATGGCTTACCCTAATAAATGCGTAAATAAATAAAACAAGATTCCTTACAATTCTCTATTTTAAAACATTTTCATAGACTAAAATTACTACGTAAGGATATTTTAGTGAACAAGATTAACATCATCAATATAATTTGGCGTAAAAGGGATTCATAAAGTTTTAGTAGCCTTCCAGTTCTCCTACTTTATGTCGCGTGCCTTTTTCTGCTGACCTAAAATTCCTGCATTGATCAGGATTGCTTTGCTTGACATAAAAATCAACGTGTTGCCTGGGAAAAGGGTGTACCCACAATTCCGTCTGGTATTTCCCCAGATTTTAGATCGTCTTAACTGTCTCGAACTGAAACAGCCCTAGTGGCTACAGTTAGTTTCAAACAATGGAAAGGGCTGCTGTGTCTCCAGTGACCAGCTGACCAGGTCTCCACACACTAATGCAACACTGTCCATGGTGCTGAATTGATGCCCGACCACCTTCACTTTCTTTCATTTTTATTTATTTTTTCCACAGGTGCAACGCTACCTGATCAAAGTAACTTTGAATATGGCAAGTATTGGTGACACCATACAGATTATACATGCAATCATTTTGCTTTCCTTTGCTGTTTTCAGTCCGGTCATGATAGCCCACTGCTATCATGTTTTCATGCTTTCATGTTAATGTTTTGACATGACTTGATCTCCACAGATTATGAAACATTGCGGACCACGGGGATGATCCTGGCTGTTATTATGTTTGTGTCAGGCATACTAATAGCCTTGAGTAAGTTGGCATGAATTCTCTTTCCCTCATAGTTTTTTTTTTACATTCACTCGCCCACAATGAGTCATTCAGTCATTCAACTGTTAAGCTAGAATTCCAGTTTATATCTTTGACCTTTTCCAACAGGTAAAAAATTTACAAAATGTGCTAAGTCCTCCTCCAAGTAAGACATTTGCACAAGGCATGGCAGATGATCTGCCTGTGCATGTGGAATGAATTTTACATTTAAACAGGAGTTCCAGCCGATTGTTACAAAGGATATGTCTTATAACTTTAACTATGCCTTTCAAAACATCGCGCCTTCCTGGATGTCCTTGTCTGAATGCTTTCCTTCGATACCCTGAAGTGAAAACAACCCAAAAATACTGCCAACACATTAAAGTTGACCTACATTTTGAACCACCCTATCATGTCACATGGGTTCTTAGAAAAATACAGAAAAAACATAGTCAATGTGGAGGTTTTTATCTGTGATGTGTTGGTAGTGTGGGCTCTGTTTAACTCATAACTAATGGCATGCTGCTTGTATGATATGTTGAGGCAGCAAACTGCTCTTGCTGCAGGTTGATCCCAGAAATATCTGCATTTAGCCCCAAGCTTAAGACCATTATGTCCAGAATGCTGTGGCTTCAAGAACCCTACCTTAACTTAGCCAACCTACAGTATCTGCAATTCAAATTTGTTTCTTAAATATGTGACTAAAATGACTATGACTGTGGCCAACGTTTTCAAATAACGTTTCTTAACAGTCTAGGGTTGTTTTCCCCCATACCAATTTGTGAAATTATTTGGGGGAACTATTTACTACCTTTGCTCCTTTACCCTTTTCCCTTCACAGCTCCAACTCAGTCGGTGGAACCCATATACCGAAGACAGAGGGTAAGCCATTATCCACTGAAGGAAATGCAAATGTTGATTTAATCCTGATTAAACTGGAGGAGCAGGCTTCCTTTGATCATAATTAAAGTTTTTTTATACATATATTGTTCTTTGCAGTACCTCCTCAAACAGTATAGAAGATACTCCATCTGCTTGCGGACAATGGAGGGAGGAAACATCGGAACTATGCCACAGTCAAGCTTTTGCACCTATGCACAGAAACGTTATTACTCAATGCCTGCTTCTTCATGGCAACAACTTTATTAATAGCTCATACATTGTTGATTTCAATTGTGTAACTTCCATGTGCGATTTAGGGATTCTTTTGACACTGGTGGCTGTTTTGTTTTTGTATGCATAGATTACACCAGGTGGTAAGTACAATGCTGAAATACCCCTTAGGTGATCCCAATTAACCAATTTTATCTTTTCATAGGATGATCTGTGTTTCGATAACCAATCTGTCAAGTCAACGGTGCTGTAACCATTGGATCTGTGAAACTATAGAGTGACAGGTAGTCTGTCCTATGCCATAGCCCTTGTGTTTTGCGGTTCTGTATCATTCTGTTTGTAGTACAGACATACACAGGGTGTTCTTCATAAAAACAAGCAGATAATGTGTACTCTCTCCCTGAGATGTGACTTAGAGATAAAGACGACATCGTGAGAATCTTTTGTGCATGCTATTCAATGCAGTTAAGCAATTCACAACTTTGTAATAAAATAAGGTGTTAGAAATGTGAGAAGGATATTCTGAATAACGCGTAAAAAAACAAATCTCTCCTCCTTTGATTTGGAATATTTGTCCCTGAATGTTAGTTTATCTCGTACTTAGAGCTTTGTCAAAGAATAAGCTTGCAGTGAAATAATCCTGATGGAAATTGATCTCTGCCTGGATGTCATAAATGGGTTTTTACATTTAAATTTTCAATCATTTTTCATCTACACCAGTAAAATAATGACAGCACTGTTATTCGATGGTTCAAGATTACTATACAATAAACATTCTTTTGTAGTCTATCATTGATGCTACTTGGATTTGTCAATAAACTGTCAATTGTCAATATACCAATGAGAATGCCTCATAAATAAATATAATATGTCAACACATCATGTTCTCTATTTTAAACCATTTTCATAGATTTCTTTAAATAGTTTACTTCCTGCATGCTAATGAAATCAATTCCCGGTGTCTACTATGTTGATACAGTTGAATGTGTAATAAAGTGAAATAAATCATATCAGAGGACATTGCTTTAGCAGATTTAATGCTTCAGTTGATGCTTCAGATGGATATCGGAAAGACAGTCACTGTGAGTTGGGTCCATTTAATTAATTATACAGTATCAAATATTACGTATCAATAAAGATTTTCTTCTACGTCTATGTCTATTTTTAACAGTGACTTAGGAGGACAAAATTACACATTTGAGTAAAAGTAATATGCAATCAAAATTCCCACCAGTACTACTATTATAGTGATGTCAGCTTGAGTCATATTCCACCTGCACAGCATCAACCATAATAGGAAACTCCTGAGAACATACACTTGAAATATAAGTGTCTTACAAATTATTATATTAATACAATTATATTTGCACTCCAGGACCAATCATTCTCGCCAACAATTATAGTTACTTTCAAATATAAGAAATACACATGGCCTGGACACATAAGCCAAAAAATCAGATTGAACATACAATGCTTGCCGTTGGTATTTAACTTTGTGACTCATGGCATCATCACCATACTTATTCCGATATTTTGTCATAGACTATACTGTTTATTGGTTAAAAATATATAATAAATACTTTATATTTAATAATTCACACATGGCATTCATGCAGATCTGCTTTACATTGTAAAAAGCATTAAACAATAACAGTTAATTGAAAAAGAAAAAGAAAATGTTTTAATTTGACGTGCTGCATAGATAGGAATAGCATTACTGACTAACAACATATAAACATGAATGCTTAATATAAGAACACATGCTTACTGAAATCATGACCACCTTTCAAAAAAACCAATATGATCTGTAGTGATGAATAGGGGGCTTTGTCAAGAGAATTAGTGGGGGGTTTAGACTGCCTCTGAGAATAACGATTTCATAGAAATCAAGTTTGAATTGAGAGGTTGACCTTTTGAATAGAAATTCCACTTTAGGTGTGTCTTCACTCAGTTTTGTATTATTACTAGAAGGTATAGGCTACCACAATTCTAGGAAAGTACTAGCTACATTAGACACTCTTCAATTAATACAATTGGCATTCAATTGAATGCAATGTTTTTTAACTACTCAAGGAAAAAAAAACTTCACTTGGTCCTATTATGCATTTGATATAGTTGGTTAATTCCAACCTGAATCAGAAGGTTCAGAGAAACTGTAAAGTAAAAATCACTTAAGGTATTAACAACCACAATACTTCCAAAATCCTCACAAGAAGATACAGTTTAAATTCCTTCATCTAGTAGGATAAAATAGGACATGCCAGGCCTGTTTATTTCCTACTAGAAGAGAAGGGATACACAGGGAGATAAGTATTCCTAATCACTCTTTTTCCTGAACGGAAACTACACGTCGTCGAGTGGAAGCACTCCGTTTCTTCAGAATGAGCTTAAGCTGCAGAAGGGAAAGACATTTGACGGTTGTTGCGATTGAGTAACAAGTACAAGAACAACGTAACTGAATGAGTTGATAAAGACCGAGTATCACTGGTCACTGAGTAAACAGATATGAATGGCTGACAGACTGATTGACAGCTCACCTGCTCCCCACGAGGGCCACTCTGCAGCAGGTGTGCAGGCTGGTCGTTCTCCAGGTTGCGGATACTCGGGTCTGCCCCCCTGCTTAGCAGAAGGCGCAAAATCTCTTCCTGGTGAGGGTTCCCATGGAGACCAGCCGCCATGTGCAAAGCAGTGTGACCATGAGCCTGACGGAACAGAATGAAAAGCATTAAAGGGGTTTATTGAATCACTCAGTGAATTTTAGCCACGAAAGGGATGGATAATTAGTCACCTTCATGTTGACAAATTCCTTCATGTTAGTCAGATCAATTCTCAGAAGGTAGCGCACTAGGTCAATGTTCCCTTCCTTGACAGACAGGTGTAGCACGGTCTTGTTACTTTTGATTTCCTAGAAACAGTGAATAAGAAAGGAATTAATTAACATTATGAAACCTTAATTCCCTAGCTGGGACCAAGACCAATGATGTACAGTGCAGAGCTCTCATACGAAAACTTCAAAACGAAAGATGGAAATAAAACCCCGAAAGCAGGCAAGCCAAAGGACTGTGTCTTGACTCTGTCATATTGCCGGGAAAGTGCAGAGTAGTTCTCTACCTGGCTGAGTAGTGAGGCTCCACCAGACAGCAGCATCTGCAGACAGGACAGCTTATCCTGAGCCTTGGTCTGGAGGCTTACATCCCCCACCCCTGAGGAACAGAGTGTCTTCTGGGTGCTACTATGGGAGATGGTTGCACAGTGCAGGGGAGTCAAACCTAAGACAGTGAAGAAGAGAGAAAAATATAGTCTCAGCTACAAAGCAAATAAAGTTAGGATAAATGTTCAAATGTGAGCATAGGATGTTCTGAAAAATGTATTCAGGATTTTACCTTCAAAATTGCGGGCTTCTAGGTCTACACCATGTCCATTGATGAGAAGTAACTATAATTGACAACAATTACAATGTACAAATGTATTATATTTTTGCTTGAGATTATTTTCTTTACTACCTAAATGCAACTTTCCAAATTGTAGTGCCGAGAACAGTGGGACTAAGGGAAAACCAGCACAACTGAATGACGCAGAGCTGGGCTGACTTACCTTCAGTACATGGGGAAAGCCATAGGTGGCTGCAAGGTGAAGAGCGGTTTGACCTTTGATATCACAGGCATTGATGTCGGCTCCCAAAGACAACAGGTCCTGGACTATTTCTGGCTGGTTGGCTGCCACAGCCACTAGAAATGCTGTCTGAGATACAGGAACATTTTAATAGCTTCATGAGACATTCTTAAGGTAATCTTATGGAGTAAACATTAGTAAGACTTACACAAATCCAGATTTGTCTATAACGGAAAAAGCATACAAGTTTGTTGTTCTGTATCATTTTGTACCTTGCCCTTGTGCTCTTTAGCATCCAAATGTCCTAATTCCCGCAGCTTCTCTGCAGCGGCATAGGCATACTCCCTAAGTCCCTTGGCAGTATATATATGCAGGATTCTGACAAAGCAAAGGAAGATGATAAATTGTGTTTCAGCTGTATAGCTGAAAATAGTCAGTCACTTCACATAATTTGCTCCTTTCTCTCTTTCCATTAGATTTTGTTTATTACTCGTCATTTTATTTCTTTATGCACATGACATGACTCCTCATTTTTGTGTCTCACAAGTGTCTCACAATCTTTTGGAACTCGGAAAGCATAAACACAAACACACACACGTGCACGCGTGCGTGCGCTCGCACACACACACACACACACACACACACACACACACACACACACAAACACAAACACTTACGTGTCTCCATCCTCATCTTGAGAAGTGGTAATGTTGTAGTCCATCCCTCTGAGGAATATTCTAGCCTCCTCCAGCTTTGTGGTGTCTATAATTCTCTCATAGCCTAGCTGGGGGCTCTGAGTTACATGGGAGGGGCCTAGAGCTCCAGCACTTTCTGGCGACCAGGGGTAAGTAGAAGGAGCTAGACTACCCCCAGCCTCAGCAGGGCTCTCTTGCTGGTGAGAGAATAAAACAAAGGTCAAGCCTGTATTTTTTTTATAAATGAATAGTTATTGAAACAATATCATATATTCTATATATATCTACTGTATAAGTCTAAGTTTCAAATGTGTTTCTTACATAAGACATCAAGGTGTTAGGGTATCCCTGGATTTGGTGTTGTATGTTGTATCTGTTCATTGTCATGGGAGGGCTGTAGGTGGCTGCCTGACGAAAGTCCATAGCACCTGAGGGGCTGGAATAGTGTCCAAACGGCCCAGTAGAGTCGTGTCCTGCCAACAGGCCTTGCTGAACGGACACTGGTTCCCATTGCTCATAGCCCACCGCCATGTTGGAGTAACTGTCCGATGTTCCTGGGAAAGACAAAAGGGAAGGGCGACCTTTGATGATCTGGTTTATATAACTTATTTCAAAATTGTGTGAGAGGTTTAGGACTGAGCTGTGTGTGAGTATTAGGCAAAGACTTCACTTGCCTGTAGCGGTAGATGCTTCTGATGAAGATGCCTGTTAAGAGGGACGGGGTGTGTGCAGGGGGGGGGGGGGGGGGGTTAAACATTGTTTATCATATAATAACTCAAATTGAGAGCAGGTAATGATGTTGACATCCCAGTTATGTGTAGCTTTCTTACTGGGCCAGTGGGTGTTGGTGGAACAGAACTTTCTCTAGTAGTGCAGTAGGATGGTGAGCCTGAGGCTGTTTCACGCTTTCTCTTCTGCTCCAAGAGCTTCTTCACTGTGGGCAGAGTGTAACACGGTTTCTCCTTTGGCGCTAGGAGAGAAAGGTTAGCACAGGTCAAAATCGTTCTGCAATTTATTGATTAGGACCGCTAGAATTGCCTCTGTGGAATTCACCGTTATATTTATCTATCTCAATGAGCACTTGGTTAATTTTAAGTATATGACAAAAAATATGCCAAGCAGCTGTTGCCCATATCATCCCCTGATGTATCTATTCTTGACATAATAGGCATGAAGTAAAAAATATTACAGCAGTTACCATATGTTTTCCAACTCATTTCTTTCGTATAGTGTTGATGACTGTATCATCATACCTATCATATCTATGATGCCATTATTTCTCCATTTAACAGAAACAATAAGAAAAACAGAAAAGCTAGCACAAACTAGAAAAAAACAGTAGGTAGGTTTCCAGCAAACAAGCTGTGTGGCAAATGTTGAGCTGTTTCCTTGAAGTGTTATCACACATAAAAGAGAATGGGACATTTCCAACCTCTGTACGGAATCAGTTAGAGATATTCATCAGCGGAAGCTCTTCCATTAGGAACATAGATTGAGAGCCTAAGTCACCACACAGAGTCACTAGAAAACGTAACATGGGACTGCCACTACTCATTTTCTATTACACTTTCCTGTCTGTCTCCGTTACGCTGACAGAAACTAAACCACATCACCTTCCTTCCTTTGGTGTGTGCAGCACTGGCACGTTACGTCAACCCATTGCTGTGTGCTTTCTATCAAGATTAACTTCACAACACCCGAAAGGGCCCACTTCTGCAATGCCTGCACTCTGTCAGCAATAACATATTGACTTTCTAGAAGCATGATGATTACCTGTCTAATTCACATTGTGTGGGTCATGAGTAGGCTTATTTCTCAAAGAAGCTTCACGTGTCATAGGATTTTTAAGTGTACTTATTTTGAGAAAAATACATATTTTAATGACGTAAAATCTGGGAAATTTTAATGAGACTGATATTAATATTAAAATTCAAATTAAAATAATATTAACTGAGCCCTGTTCATGATAATTCAAATTGCATACACATGAAAATCCCTCCCTCCTGCCTCAGGGGTACCTAACCAATCTTAACCCGTAACAGACCCCCACAACAGGCTTTTGAGAACCTTTGAAGACATATGAAGACAATGGCCTTGTGAAAAATGTTGTGTTTCATTGTTGTGTCTCAAAGACTTCATGATCATATGGCAGCATTGAATATAAATTGCAGGACTAGTCTTCCACTGTGATTATGCTGCCTCTGGGAAAGACGTGCTCTGGCCACTACAGTGATTTTACAGCAGGTGTATCCCTACAGAAACACATCTATGCAAATATCTAACCATTAGTGCGTGAGGAAAGCAAGATTCGTATCTACAGATTCTGTTCATGTCTGTGTTTTCGACTGCTGCTTCCTCTAAAAAGAAAGCATACAACAAGAGTCAATGACATAAAATGTCAATATGGCTTACTTTCACTTTCTAGTTTGTGAGACAGAAGGTGTCATTATACTCAACAATCAGTGATTCACATTTTAACTTTAAAAAATCCTTCCAATTTGGGTGTGTAGTTTATTGATGTACTCCTTGAGTAAAACACCTAATACTAAATACTGGGTTTACAGGGTTTACAGAGAAGCCCTGTATATAATTTGTTGCGATAGCATAATGTCTGTGCTGAACAATAGATTTATTATTCTGAAATCAATTTTGTGAAATAAATATTTACAGAATGACTGACACAACAGGATTGTGAAACAGTTTGATAAACCAAGAACTAAACAGGGATACCCTGTCTGCTCTTTGCGATGTACTATTTAAATATGGTTAGTGGAAACCCCTGGACATTGAGTCACGCGTGGGCGGTGGGGATTCCAACGACCTTTCTACTTAGAACGAGATAATGGCAGAAAGCCAACTTCCTCAATTACTGTGGTACTATAATACTTGACACAAAATTAAACATGTATTGTAATTATAAATCTACATTGTACTAATTCTCAAATCCTCTGCTCTAATGCAACGATTGAGGATAAAATGTACCAAAAATGTGTTTGTATAAAATGCAATAGACCACACTGTTACTGGGGTCCCCCTTTGCTCTGTGTCACACACATTAAAGGGAACTGAAAATCAGCAGTGATGAGTATGCCATGCAGTAGGGTATTGTACGTGTGTTTGTGTGTGTCTCTCTCTCTCTGTGTGTGTGTGTGTGTGTGTGTGTGTGTGTGTGTGTGTGTGTGTGTGTGTGTGTGTGTGTGTGTGTGTGTGTGTGTGTGTGTGTGTGTGTGTGTGTGAAAATGTTATAAAAAAGAGAGGGAAATAGAAAGAGAGAAATGAAGGAAAGGGTTCTGATATATACTTTTCTTGAGAATGTCAGAATGACTATATTATTGCCAGAATAATCATCTTATGAAACCTTATCATACTTTAAACGTACAGCAAATATAATACGGCATACAATAAACAGAAAGAAGTCTTAAAGTGCTTACATTTCGGCCAGTGCATGTCAGAATCCCTTTAAATTGTTTAAGCCTTTAGTATTTCGGATGCTCCCTGACCAGATAGATATATGTCCAAAACACTCAGTTCCGTTAAAAGTCACAGTTTTGGTACCGCAGAGCAAGGTTTAACTCTCTGATGTCTCACTTCAGAAGGCAATGATTTCTTGTTGAACACCAGCAATATGTACACACAGAACACGTTGTTGAATCCACGCCCCTTCTGCCAATACGTAATCAACATTGCTTCCTACAGGCCCCGCCCCCTTGTGGGGAAAAACAAACGAACCTTAGGCAACAGCTTTACTATGAGATCTTGGCAAACTTTGTAGAATTGCAAAGGTTAAAGAAATTGGCAGCACAATGCCAAACGGTCGATGTTTCAAATATAGTCAAGTATTTTTCACATATTCAAGTAATATATAAAGATTCTTAAAAAAAGGAAAAAGAACCACCCACATCAAGTCCACATGCGCAGTTGACAAAGTTGTCCAGAGATAACGTTTATTTTAATTTGATTCATTTTGTGGAGTAGCTAGACATATTTCACATTGTAATAAAACTGAGAAACAAAGTTTTCCGTCATAAGATAATGACACCTTCAGGCTGTTACTTTACAAATAGTAGCACTTGGAATGAGTCTGCATGTCCTAAATCATTCCCGTTTCATTTATTTTTTCACTGTAGAATTTTCACAATTCACAGTTTTGATGGACATCTTACAGGCACAGTGGATGCTTGTACGTGCCACGGTGCCATGCACAAAGTTTGTGTGACACAAGTGAACAGAGGCTTCCAATTTGAAAAGATCACCAACTTGGTTTCAACTATTCTGAGGAATAAATTATGGATCATCATCTTAAAACTTTAAACAAAATATTCTGCATGAATGTGTCTGTAAGATGCTGTCTTTATAGGGCCAGAGCTAGGAGCGTGTGTTAAGGCAGAACGAGAAAGAAAATGTTTAACTAGGCTTACTTCATTGACAAACCATGATCCCAGCTGAATGTTGTTATACCTGTAGCCAATCACAGCAGTCTGCTAATGAATATTAATTACACATATCCGTTAATTACACATATCCGTCAACTGATTACTTTAGTAGGCGTTCACCACTGAAAACTGCCTGTGAGTAGGAAGGGCATAGAGAGGCACTGCTTAACCTCTGTCCTGTACCATCACTTAGAGCCATTGTTGCTAAGCTAGGCTACATTTACTTATTTACCTAAATAACTCATAATTGGACCTACAATCATAACATTGATATTGATCATCTCGTTTGACAAGGGTCTTATTTGTCATAAAAGATGAACTATCCCTTTAAAAGGGAAACGTATGATACCAACACTAGTACATGGACCCAGAGTTAGAGCTCCCTCTGCTGTCTAAAACTTGTATTTTTAAGACCTATATAGGCAATACCAAATCACCTTGCAAGGTACATTATGTCATCTGTTTCTACATTGTATTTAAATTAATTAGTACGCTTATTAATAGCATAGGCCTACACATCAGAAGTACACAATTTAATGAAAACGTATCTAAAATAGGAATTGCCCAAAGCCCTGTTTTTAAACTTGTTATAATATGGAAAACAGTAGTTTTATTTTCAGTTATCATCAGTGTGAGCGTTCGAGAGGAAGTGGAAAAAGCGTATGCGCGCGGAAGTGAAAACTGCTGGGAAGCAAGCAGCAGACAAATCTGATCAACGCAGACAATCTATTAAATACAGGTATTATATTTATCTTTGGCTATATAATACAAGAGCATGACTGTATGTTAACAGTGTTGAAATAGTTGTGTAGCTTGGAATTATATACTTATTTAGTTATTTTTGCTATATTTATGTCTTCTTATATAGACAGTTTTTTACATTTTCCGATTCAGTGTATACAATTAAGTCTTATTTTAGTAAAATATTAGGTAATTTCCATTACCTAGCATTTCCATTGTGATGTATAATCAATGCAATCCAGCATGTTTTTGAAGAATTTGAAATCTTAAAGTTAAACACCCACAATCTAAGGGCATGACTAATTTTATTCCACCTAGTTTGACCTTTATGTAAAAGTAATAACAGTTTATCTTGTTCTCTATGTTGAAAATGTTTCTGATGAATACAGCCAGGGCCACACATTTTGAATATATTATTGCTCTAGTTTAAATGGTTAATGTGTTATTTCTTTTATACACAACAAAGATGCCACTGTCAATGGCGTACCACCCATTGTTACTGATTTTCTTCCTTTTTGCCTTGGGTAAGTAACATCGTGGATACCGTTCTTTTTCTCTCTTTTTTTGTGTTTCTCTAACCATTGTTACAGTGGTCTTAAACAGGAAACTAAGACTACAGGCTTTGAAACGGAAATTGATCTGCAAGATCTGTGGGTGCTGCAAAACCAATAGTTTTACTGCTGTTTTTATTGAATGAATAACGTTTTGTCCTTTCACCCTGCTTTCCCGCTCAAAGAGACTGTCATGGCTAAAGGTAAGTTGTATAAAGGATACATAAATTTCTAAAGACCAATAGTGCTACTGATATTGACACTTCAAATTATGTTGCCAAAATTGTAGTGTGTTTTTGGTGATCATGTCTTATTATTCAGTTTATATCGTTCTCTCCGCATGTTCCTTTAGCAGAAAGTGCCTCCTGCTACAATATTGATCCAGGCACTATGGCTGGCATCATTGCTGTAGATCTTATCCTAACCCTTGTGATTGTCATCATTACGTATTACTGTGCCAGTAATCGCCGCAAGAAAAGAGATAATGGTAAGCAGACTTTAGTATAAAGAGAGGATGCATTCAAGAAAGCAGCCTAGCTTTTGTGAGGTTTTGTTAAGGTTATAAACACTATCAAGCATCATACCATAATGGACCTAGTCAAATGTATAAAAGTTCAATACATAATTTCTGTCTCTTTCTCTCTATCCATCTTACAGCTGATAAGGTATATGAGAATGTAAGGGCGAACTGCAAGATCTGATGTTTATAAGATGAAATCATATCAAATTATGTAAAAGAATGTCACATCATTTCTTTTAATAAATATATTGCTTTAACTATTGTTTTTTTTTGGGAATCCATTTCTTGTTCACTTGTTTTTATTAATATTTATTGATAACTATAGAAGTCCGTGAAAGGGAACTCAGCGAACAACAGAACCGTATTTCTGGGACTTGTTTTTTATTTCATTCCTCACAATATTTCACATTTAATTTAGGAAGTAGCAGCATGCTATATGTGTATGGAATTTCCCGTTTGAAAGCTTAAGTTCCTAAAATCAGTTTGTCAAATACATTTTGTTTGGCTTGCATTTTTATTTGTATTATTGGAGTTTGTGTTATTGTATTGACTGCTTGATTGATTTGATAAGCAATGAGCAATAAAAACGAATTCCCCTCTGGGAATCAATAAAGTACTGTACCATCCAATTGTGTCTGATATCTACATTTTCAAAAGGTCAAAATAAAATCTCTGAAACTGATGAAAAGAGAATTTTAAAGCGTGGTATCAACGGAAGGAAAACATCTGAGAATCACAAAGCACAATGTAAAACTTGATATAGAAACTGTTAACTTTTACATTTATGATAATCTTAAGTATGGTTCAAATAAAGTCCAATAACAAGCCACCACTCGGGTTCAGATCGGGGAGGCCGTTCCTCCCAATCACGCCTCTCCAGGTGTCTCCATCATTGCCCACATGTGCGTTGAAGTCCCCCAGCAAGACTACAGAGTCCCCCTCAGGAGCCCCATACAAGGCTCCATCCAGGGTCTCCAAAAAGGCCGAATACTCCGAACTGCTGTTCGGTGCATAGGCACAGACAACAGTCAGAGTTTTCCCCCCCATGACCCGAAGGCGTAGGGAGGTGACCCTCATGTCCACTGGGGTAAACTCCAACATAGAGGCACTTAGCCGGGGACTCGTAAGTATCCCCACACCAG
>JAPMUY010006484.1:0-2500 GCA_026901105.3 Galaxias olidus
TCTGTTTATTTCAGTTTATTTGTTTTTATGGAGTTGGTAAGGTAAGGGCAGTCTGTTTATTTCAGTTTATTTCGTTGTTTTGTGGAGTTGGTAAGGTAAGGGCAGTCTGTTTATTTCAGTTTATTTGTTTTATGGAGTTGGTAAGGTAAGGGCAGTCTGTTTATTTCAGTTTATTTGTTTTGTGGAGTTGGTAAGGTAAGGGCAGTCTGTTTATTTCAGTTTATTTGTTTTGTGGAGTTGGTAAGGTAAGGGCAGTCTGTTTATTTCAGTTTATTTGTTTTATGGAGTTGGTAAGGTAAGGGCAGTCTGTTTATTTCAGTTTATTTGTTTTATGGAGTTGGTAAGGTAAGGGCATTCTGTTTATTTCAGTTTATTTGTTTTATGGAGTTGGTAAGGTAAGGGCAGTCTGTTTATTTCAGCGTTGTTTTGTGGAGTTGGTAAGGTAAGGGCAGTCTGTTTATTTCAGTTTATTTGTTTTGTGGAGTTGGTAAGGTAAGGGCAGTCTGTTTATTTCAGTTTATTTGTTTTATGGAGTTGGTAAGGTAAGTCTGGCAGTCTGTTTATTTCAGTTTATTTGTTTTATGGAGTTGGTAAGGTAAGGGCAGTCTGTTTATTTCAGTTTATTTGTTTTACGGAGTTGGTAAGGTAAGGGCAGTCTGTTTATTTCAGCGTTGTTTTATGGAGTTGGTAAGGTAAGGGCAGTCTGTTTATTTCAGTTTATTTGTTTTATGGAGTTGGTAAGGTAAGGGCAGTTTGTTTATTTCAGTTTATTTGTTTTTATGGAGTTGGTAAGGTAAGGGCAGTCTGTTTATTTCAGTTTATTTGTTTTTGTGGAGTTGGTAAGGTAAGGGCAGTCTGTTTATTTCAGTTTATTTGTTTTATGGAGTTGGTAAGGTAAGGGCAGTCTGTTTATTTCAGTTTATTTGTTTTGTGGAGTTGGTAAGGTAAGGGCAGTCTGTTTATTTCAGTTTATTTGTTTTATGGAGTTGGTAAGGTAAGGGCAGTCTGTTTATTTCAGTTTATTTGTTTTATGGAGTTGGTAAGGTAAGGGCAGTCTGTTTATTTCAGTTTATTTGTTTTATGGAGTTGGTAAGGTAAGGGCAGTCTGTTTATTTCAGCGTTGTTTTATGGAGTTGGTAAGGTAAGGGCAGTCTGTTTATTTCAGCGTGTTTTGTGGAGTTGGTAAGGTAAGGGCAGTCTGTTTATTTCAGTTTATTTGTTTTATGGAGTTGGTAAGGTAAGGGCAATCTGTTTATTTCAGTTTATTTGTTTTATGGAGTTGGTAAGGTAAGGGCAGTTTGTTTATTTCAGTTTATTTGTTTTATGGAGTTGGTAAGGTAAGGGCAGTCTGTTTATTTCAGTTTATTTGTTTTATGGAGTTGGTAAGGTAAGGGCAGTCTGTTTATTTCAGTTTATTTGTTTTATGGAGTTGGTAAGGTAGGGCAGTCTGTTTATTTCAGTTTATTTGTTTTATGGAGTTGGTAAGGTAAGGGCAGTCTGTTTATTTCAGTTTATTTGTTTTATGGAGTTGGTAAGGTAAGGGCAGTCTTAGTCGGCATGGCGTCAGAGAGATGGAAACGGGATGGGCCTGAGCTCCATTTTGAGTGTCACAGCAAAGGGTGTGAATACTTATGTACATGTGATATTTTATTTTTTTATTTTTAATACATTTGCAAAAAATTCAAAAAAGCTTTTTTCACTTTGTCCTTATGCGGTATTGTGTGTAGAATGTTGAGACATTTTTTTTATTTAATCCATTTTGGAATTGGGCTGTAACATAATAAAATGTGGAAAAAGTTAAGGGGTATGAAAACTTTCCAGATGCACTGTATATGATGTTTTCAAATACTGTCTCAGTTCTGGGGTGTTACCGTTGAGTTGTACCAGGGTGGTCTTATCTTTGTTGCCAAAGAAGGGAGATCTTGGACTGCTAAGAAACTGGAGACCAGTTTCATTGTTGTGTACAGACTGTAAGATCATTGCCAAATGTTTGTCAAATAGGCTCAAAGAATGTTTAGAGGATATTGTGCACTGCAGTCAAACATACTGTGTACCTGGACGGACAATTATAGACAACCTTTTTGTTATGTGATGTGATTAACCTGTCTAAGGGTAAGGAGGTGGATGTGGGGTTGCTGTCTCTGGACCAGGAGAAGGCATTTGACAGAGTGGACCATAGATACCTGTTTAAAACCCTTAATGCATTTGGTTTTGGGGAAACGTTTATTTCATGGATTAAACTACTTTATTCTCGTGCTTCACTGCTGCTAAAGATGGAGGGGGGGACTCAGCCGCACAGTTAACAGAGGGATCTGACAAGGTTGTCTGTTGAGCGGTATGCTGTATGTTTTAGCCATAGAGCCTCTCCTACACAGGCTCAGGCAAAGCTTGACAGGATTGGCTCTTGCGGGTAATGAAGAACTGAGCTCTGTTAGCATTACAGCATTCGCTGACGATGTCACCGCTTTTATTAGAAGACGGGAGGATATTGAGGCACTGT
>JAPMUY010006484.1:7500-10000 GCA_026901105.3 Galaxias olidus
TCTCTCTGTATGGAGGCCCTGGTGTGATTAGTGGTTCAGTGCAGGCAGAGCCAGGGGCTGAGTTACAGAGCAAAAAGAGTCTTCGGGTGTGTCTGTGTGTGTGTCCTCTATGTTTAATGGGACCTCAGGAGACAGAGCCAGAGCCATCATAACCCCATCCAAACACACACACACACACACATACACACACACATACACACACACACACACACACACACACACACACACACACACACACACACACACACACACACACACACACATCCTCTCTAAACACATACACACACACTCTCTCTAAACACATTCACACATACACTCTCTCTAAACACACATACACAAACACAGTCTCTATTAATCACACACACACACACACACCATCACTCATATACAGTCTCTCCAACCACTATCACACACACGCACACACACGCACGCACGCACGCACGCACGCACACACGCACACTTACACCATCACACACACACACACACACACCATCTCTCATATACAGTCTCTCCAACCACTATCTCTCTCTTTAAACACATACACAGTTGATAGAAGAGATTCTTAAAGATTTGCGTCTTAATGTGGGTCAAGCAGTTTGACATAAATCTATACTATGAGTGTCTCTCCTTCATGCAGTATTGATTGAGTACGGATTCACCTTATTTCCATTCGTGCTCCAAAACACGCAGATAGCATGCAAGACCGATCTAAAACAAGTCAACATCACACAGGGTCTAGGGGGGCCTGTTCTACATCACACAGGATCTAGGGGGGCCTATTCTACATCACACAGGGTCTAGGGGGGCCTTTTCTACGACACACGGTCTAGGGGGCTGTTCAACATCACACAGGGTCTAGGGGGGCCTATTCTACATCACACAGGGTCTAGGGGGGCCTATTCTACATCACACAGGGTTAAGGGGGCCTTTTCTACGACACACGGTCTAGGGGGCTGTTCTACATCACACAGGGTCTAGGCTGGCTCTTCTACATCACACAGGGTTTAGGGGGGCCTATTCTACATGACACAGGGTTTATGGGGACCTATTCTACATGACACAGGGTCTAGGGGGACCTCTTCTAGATGACACGGGGTCTAGTGGGCTAATCCTACATGACGCAGGGTCTAGGGGGGCCTCTACATCACACAAGGTCTAGGGGGACCTCTTCTACATCACACACAGGGTCTAGGGGGGTCTCTTCTACATGACACAGGGTCTAGGGGGGCTCTTCTACATGACACAGGGTTTAGGGGGGCTCTTCTACATGACACAAGGTCTAGGGGGGCCTCTTCTACATCACATTCCAGACCATCTGAGGATGCCTCAGACTCTATCCACTTTGAAATCAGGCCTAAAAACCTTTCTATTTGAGAAAGTCTGCTAAATTGTGTTGTGCAATGTTGTACAACATTCGAAAAACTGACATAATGTGTTTGTTGTTCAATACCCTTTACCCTTGTAATCTTGTCATATTCAGTGATGTCCTCTGCCTCAATTTCCATGTCTCTGTCCTATGTTTATTGCATCCTAATTTGTATATAGTGCTGTTTTTACTGTACGGTGTTTAGAAAGGCGCCTATAAATTGAAGGTATTATTATCATTATTCTACATCACACAGGGTCTAGGGAGCCTCTTCTACTTGACACAGGGTCTAGGTGGGCCTCTTCTACATCAAACACTGTCTAGGGGGCCCTATTCTGCATGACACAGGGTCTAGGGGGGCCTCTTCTACATCACACATGTCTAGGGGGGCCTCTACATCACACAAGGTCTAGGGTGGCCTATTCTTCATGACACAGGGTCTAGGGGGGCCTCTTCTACATCACACACTGTCTAGGGGGGGCTATTCTACATGACACAGGGTCTAGGGGGGCCTCTTCTAAATCACACGCTGCGTAAGGGAGCCTATTCTACATCACACACTGTCTAGGGGGGCCTATTCTACATGACACAGGGTCTAGGGGACGGATGGACGGACAGACAAACAGGTAGATAAACAGGCAGACAGACAGGTAGATAAACAGGCAGACAGACAGGTATATAAACAGGCAGACAGACAGGTAGACAGGTAGATAAACAGGCAGACAGACAAACAGGTATATAAACAGGCAGGCAGACAGGTAGATAAAACAGGTAGACAGAAAGGCAGACAGGTAGATCAACAGACAGACAGACAGACAAGTAGATAAACAGGCAGACAGACAGACAGACAGGTAGACAAACAGGCAAACAGACAGGCAGACAGATAAACAGACAGGTAGATAAACAGGCAGAGAGACAAACAGGTAGATAAACAGGCAGACAGACAGACAGACAGACAGACGTGCGGGTGGGCAGGCAGACAGACAGACAGACAGACAGACAGGGAGGCAGACAGACAGACTGGCAGGCAGGCAGGTAGGCAGGCAGACAGACAGACGTGCGGGTGGGCAGGCAGACAGACAGACAGACAGACAGACAGACGTGCGGGTGGGCAGGCAGACAGGCAGGCAGACA
>JAPMUY010006484.1:22500-30000 GCA_026901105.3 Galaxias olidus
CTCTCTCTGATCCCCACTTAGGCTCTGGGAGCACCATGAATGGACTGCCTGTTCTCCCTCACTGGAGAGCACCATGGATGGACTGCCTGTTCTCCCTCACTGGAGAGCACCATGGATGGACTGCCTGTTCTCCCTCACTGGAGAGCACCATGGATGGACTGCCTGTTCTCCCTCACTGGAGAGCACCATGGATGGACTGCCTGTTCTCCCTCACTGGAGAGAGGGCTATGTTCATACAACATGCATCTACTAACTCAGCTTTTCTCTTCTTCCTACCCCTCCTCCTCTTCCTCAGATGTCCCAGGAGCCGTGTCGTCATAGGAACAATGTCCCGAGTGCCGAGCAGCCTCACGTCTACAAGGTGGGAATCTACGGCTGGAGGAAGCGCTGTCTCTACTTCTTCGTCCTACTGCTTATGATCCTCATCCTCGTCAACCTCGCCCTCACCATCTGGATCCTCAAGGTCATGAACTTTACCATTGTGAGTACCCTAGCACAACTGTTAAGGTCATGACCTTTATCACTGTGACTACCCGAGATACCACTGTTAAAGCCAAATGCACATGAAAAGGAATGTGCGCTTGTTTGGAGGTAGGGCACAGAGCATAGTGCAGATGCAAAGGCCAATGCATATATACGTCACCAACACCATGATATTTACTGTTGCTAAACTAACGGTTACATACGTAGCATAGCCCCTTTCACTTTATCTGCCAGGCATAGCAACGTACATAAACGGCTATTTTTATTAAACATTAATTTAACCAGGAGAAACACAATCAGATTAAAAAATTACTTTCAATTGGAAGCAAGGCAGCGAGCTAGTTTCAGAATCTTTCTGGCTATGTCACACACAGCTGCTATCTCATTGGTTGCGCTTTGAAAGGTCAGCGGCAACCAAGGTCAAGATAATTTTAACAATGAGTGCAGCGTAAAGGGACGGTTTCAGGCAGCGCGTGACGCCGAGGGTAGCGCAAAGCAGAGTTGGGCGCCAACGCTCAACTCAATAGGAAACAAGGGCACAGCCAGCGCAGCGCAGGTTTTAACACTGATCATGTGTAAGCACCTTTAAGGTCATGACCTTTACTATCGTGAGTACCCTAGTTACCACTGAACCTTACTGAACTGTAAGGTCATGACCCTTACCACCATGAGTACCCTAGCTAACACTGTTAAGGTCATGACATTTACCACCATGAGTACCCTAGCTAACACTGTTAAGGTCATGACCCTTACCACCATGAGTACCCTAGCTAACACTGTTAAGGTCATGACCCTTACCACCATGAGTACACTTGCTAACACTGTTAAGGTCATGACCCTTACCACCATGAGTACACTTGCTAACACTGTTAAGGTCATGACCCTTACCACCATGAGTACCCTAGCTAACACTGTTAAGGTCATGACCCTTACCACCATGAGTACACTTGCTAACACTGTTAAGGTCATGACCCTTACCACCATGAGTACCCTAGCTAACACTGTAAGGTCATGACCCTTACCACCATGAGTACACTTGCTAACACTGTTAAGGTCATGACCCTTACCACCATGAGTACACTTGCTAACACTGTTAAGGTCATGACCCTTACCACCATGAGTACCCTAGCTAACACTGTTAAGGTCATGACCCTTACCACCATGAGTACCCTAGCTAACACTGTTAAGGTCATGACCCTTACCACCATGAGTACCCTAGCTAACACTGTTAAGGTCATGACCCTTACCACCATGAGTACCCTAGCTAACACTGTTAAGGTCATGACCCTTACCACCATGAGTACCCTAGCTAACACTGTTAAGGTCATGACCCTTACCACCATGAGTACCCTAGCTAACACTGTTAAGGTCATGACCCTTACCACCATGAGTACCCTAGCTAACACTGTAAGGTCATGACCTTTTCCATTGTACGTACTTTAGCAACCACTAAGTATACATTTCAGATCTATCTTTCTAAACTATCTCTCTGACAGACCTTAAGGATCCGATGTCAGACGTGCGTTCTGTGTGTAAAGGTGTACTCCAAGGCTCAATGCTAGTGCCACGTTTATTGACTATTATATAAATAGCTTGGGTGTTAATTTGCCAGAGGCTAACCTCAATTTTTATGCTGATAACACGGCTATTTGCAGTGGCACTACTACTATAAGCAGAGCTTTTGAAAATCTGTAAACCACTTTTAACACTCTACGGCTCGTCACAGTTATAAATCCATCTGTCAGCTGATGACCAATGAGTAACCTATACAGCCTGAAGCTGGGGTCAGGCCTACCTCACTCACAAAGCTGTGCTGGGCTTGTTCTGCATTGAATAACAGTTCTACATTGAATAGCTTTGAATAGCAGTGTGGGTGAAGGTGAGCTTTTTATAGCAGTGTGGGTGAAGGTGAGCTCTTAAAAGCAGTGTGGGTTCTGCATTGCATTGTGGGTGAAGGTGAGCTCTTTATAGCAGTGTGGGTGAAGGTGAGCTCTTTATAGCAGTGTGGGTGAAGGTGAGCTCTTAAAAGCAGTGTGGGTTCTGCATTGCATTGTGGGTGAAGGTGAGCTCTTTATAGCAGTGTGGGTGAAGGTGAGCTCTTAAAAGCAGTGTGGGTTCTGCATTGCATTGTGGGTGAAGGGGAGCTCTTAAAAGCAGTGTGGGTTCTGCATTGCATTGTGGGTGAAGGTGAGCTCTTAAAAGCAGTGTGGGTTCTGCATTGCATTGTGGGTGAAGGTGAGCTCTTTTATGAATGGAATGCGGCTTGTGCCGTATCTTCATGCAAGAACGAACTCATAGCTCTCATTTAAAGTTTAGCTTTATTTTTTATTTTCACATAGCTCTCATTTAAAGTTTAGCTTTATTTTTTATTTTCACATAGCTCTTATTTAAAGTTTAGCTTTATTATTTTTTTTCACATAGATCTCATTTAAAGTTTAGCTTAATTTTTTATTTTCACATAGCTCTCATTTAAAGTTTAGCTTTATTTTTTATTTTCACATAGCTCTCATTTAAAGTTTAGCTTTATTTTTTATTTTCACATAGCTCTCATTTAAAGTTTAGCTTTATTTTTATTTTCACATAGCTCTTATTTAAAGTTTAGCTTTATTTTTTATTTTCACATAGCTCTCATTTAAAGTTTAGCTTTATTTTTTATTTTTACATAGCTCTCATTTAAAGTTTAGCTTTATTTTTTATTTTCACATAGCTCTTATTTATAGTTTAGCTTTATTTTTTATTTTCACATAGCTCTCATTTAAAGTTTAGCTTTATTTTTTATTTTCACATAGCTCTCATTTAAAGTTTAGCTTAATTTTTTATTTTCACATAGCTCTCATTTAAAGTTTAGCTTTATTTTTTTTTTTCACATAGCTCTCATTTAAAGTTCAGCTTTATTTTTTATTTTCACATGCTCTTATTTAACATATGTATTTTTTTATTTTCACATGTACACTAACGATGACTCATAGTAACGACCAAAATTTCTCAGTCAAAAAAAGAAAAGGAAGAAAATTTGGTTAATTAACATTGCTTAAGAAAAAACACAGCATGGCCAATGTCAGCCTGGTATGAAAACCGAATGAACAAACAGACAGGCCTTAGTTAGGGTTAGGGTTAGAGTTAGGGTCAGGGTCAGGGTGAGGGTTAGGGTTAGAGAAAGGGTCAGGGTTAGGGTCAGGGTCATGGTTATGGTTAGGGTTAGGGTCAAGGTGAGGGTTAGGATCAGAGTTAGGGTTAGGGTCAGGGTTAGGAAGGACATGATGATATAGAATGGATATGAATGAATAAACAGACAGGCCTTAGTTAGGGTCAGGGTCAGGGTTATGGTTAGGGTCAGGGTTAAGGTCAGGGTTAGGGTTAGGGTCAGGGCCTTAGTTACTTTTATGTTTTTTGTCAAGAGTCAGTGGAACCGCAGCTTCATGCTAGACATCTGTACATGAAATCAAACCTTAAGTATACCATGTCATTAAGAATGCATGCCATAAATAAAATCAAAAGGCTGAAATACTCTCATCTGGTTAATAACTTCCCCTCTTGACACCAGCTTCTTAACATCAGGCTCGACAGCCGTTTGGTCATCTGCTGGAGGCCTGGATGTCAACTAGTTCACTGAATCTTCGCTTCTTCCAACAGCATCTCCTTCATCACATTAGCTCCGCCTGACCTGAGTGTGAATGGGTCACGCATAAATTCAATGACATCCCTGGAAATGGCAAAGTCATCAAATCTGGCAGAGAAATTCTCCTCAGCTGTGAGATGAATGTCTTCATATTCCTTGTCTTCATAGACTCCCTGTTATCAGTCTCCCTGATAACAAATCTGCTTGGAATGGATTGTCTGTTCCCAAAGGCCTCCAGCTTTTCCAGCGAGGCCAACACTCATCTTTCTCAGCTGCAGATTGAGTGCATTTCAATGGGAAAACATGTCTGCTAAAAATGCAACGTGAAATGTATTCTCTGTCTTTAATGATGGTGGTCAGCTGTTCATTTTGATATACTTTGCTTCAAATCTTCCACTGCTTGCTCTCTGAGTTCAATGAAGCACGCCCAGGCGTTGGCCTTCCTCGGCCGCCCGGAGAGCAGCTGGAGATTCCATGCTGCGTACTGGAATTCCCTCTGATGACGTAAATGATCTTCATTGTTTTGTCCATAATCTCTTTCAGATTCCCACTTCATTTGGCACACAGCGCACTTTGGTGAGTGAGACAGTGAAGTGACATTCTGAATTCTGCTCACCAGACCCCAGACCGTGGCAGTGAAGTGACTCCCCAGACCCCAGACCGTGGCAGTGAAGTGACTCCCCAGACCCCAGACCGTGGCAGTGAAGTGACTCCCCAGACCCCAGACCGTGGCAGTGAAGTGACTCCCCAGACCCCAGACCGTGGCAGTGAAGTGACTCCCCAGACCCCAGACCGTGGCAGTGAAGTGACTCACCAGACCCCAGACCATGGCAGGAGCACCATCTGTGACCATTAGACTTTTTCTAATGACAAGTCACGCTTTTTAAATAGCTCCACCGGTTTTCCAAAGATAATGCCAGCAGTGGTTTTACCTTCCAGCGGAATCAAAGGCAACAGCTCTTCTTTGAAATCAATCCCATCAAAATATCGGACAAAAATGCACAACTGGGAACTGTCAGTGTTGTCAATGGCAAAGAGAAATGTATTGCGCTTCCTTTACCCGTTAAGCTCAGATCACTGATGGACGTCCTGTGCCAAGACGTGGACACAGCGGACGCTACTGGAAGCAGACAGAGGTGTTTGCTTAACAGAGGCAAATATCCTCTCCGTAGATCTGTCTGTGGCAAGTTCCTCTAAAACAGTGACCATGCAGTCCTTAAAAACCTCCTCAGTGGTGAACGGTTTGATATGTCTGGGGAGAACCCAGACAGCCTGCAGCTTGTTGCCCTCTCCTTCAGTTAAAGTTTGATTAATAACTCCGCTTGTATGGGAATATCCAGCTTCCAGGGTGGCAATGTTTCTGTGGAGGGACTCTGACTGCTCAGGGTGAGAGTCTCACCTAAGTACCTAACTACCTAACTACCTTACCCTAACCCTAACTACCTAACCCTAACTACCTAACCCTACACAGCTTCACACACCCAAATACACATGCACTCTATGCAAGGCACATCACAACCTCTGTTATCTGGTCAACTGCTGTGTGTGTGTGTGTGTGTGTGTGTGTGTGTGTGTGTGTGTGTGTGTGTGTGTGTGTGTGTGTGTGTGTGTATGTGTGTGTGTATGTGTGTGTGTGTGTGTGTGTGTGTGTGTGTGTGTGTGTGTGTGTGTGTGTGTGTGTGTGTGTGTGTGTGTGTGTGTGTGTGTGTGTGTGTGTGTGTGTGTGTGTGTGTGTATGTGTGTGTTTATGTGTGTGGGACCATGTGGGATCTGCTGTTGTGTTGGTTGACGGGGCGCTCCCAGAGGGGTGGAGCAGGGGAGCGGGGCGCCACACTTTGACAGATGGAGAATGGAGTGAGTATCCATTAACCTCACACAGCCTTTCTGCTGCCTCTTTCTCTCTCTCTCTCTCTCTCTCTCTCTCTCTCTCTCTCTCTGCCTCCCCTCTCTCTCTCTCTCTCTCTCTCTCTCTCTCTCTGCCTCCTCTCTCTCTCTGCCTCTCTCTCTCTCTTTCACTCTCTCTGCCTCCTCTTTCTCTCTCACTAAACTCTTTCTCTCTTTTGCCTCTTCTCTTTCTATTCTCCCTGTTGTTGTTCAGACGCTGGAGCATTCTGTTGCCCTGCTCTGATTGGCTGGAGCATCCTGTTGCCCTACTCTGATAGGCTGGAGCATTCTGTTGCCCTGCTCTGATTGGCTGGAGCATCCTGTTGCCCTGCTCTGATAGGCTGGAGCATTCTGTTGCCCTGCTCTGATAGGCTGGAGCATTCTGCTGCCCTGCTCTGATAGGCTGGAGCATTCTGTTGCCCTGCTCTGATTGGCTGGAGCATCCTGTTGCCCTGCTCTGATAGGCTGGAGCATTCTGTTGCCCTGCTCTGATTGGCTGGAGCATCCTGTTGCCCTGCTCTGTTAGGCTGGAGAATTCTGCTGCCCTGCTCTGATTGGCTGGAGCATTCTGTTGCCCTGCTCTGATAGGCTGGAGCATTCTGCTGCCCTGCTATGATTGGCTGGATCATTCTGTTGCCCTGCTCTGATAGGCTGGAGCATTCTGCTGCCATGCTCTGATAGGCTGGAGCATTCTGCTGCCCCGCTCTGATAGGTTGGAGCATCCTGCTGCCCTGTTCTGATAGGCTGGAGCATTCTGCTGCCCCGCTCTGATAGGCTGGATCACACTGTTGCCCTGTTCTGATAGGCTGGAGCGCACTGTTGCCCTGCTCTGATAGGCTGGAGCGCACTGTTGCCCTGCTCTGATAGGCTGGAGCGCACTGTTGCCCTGTTCTGATAGGCTGGAGCGCACTGTTGCCCTGCTCTGATAGGCTGGAGCGCACTGTTGCCCTGCTCTCCAAAGTATAGTCTCAACAGGCGTATCTTTGAGGTGTGTCTTTAAGGTGTGTCTTTAAGGTGTGTCTTTAAGGTGTGTCTGTGAGGCGTATCTTTGAGGTGTGTCTTTAAGGTGTGTCTTTAAGGTGTGTCTTTAATGTGTGTCTTTGAGGTGTGTCTTTAATGTGTGTCTGTGAGGTGTGTCTTTAAGGTGTGTCTTTAAGGTGTGTCTGTGAGGTGTGTCTTTAAGGTGTGTCTTTAAGGTGTGTCTTTAAGGTGTGTCTGTGAGGTGTGTCTGTGAGGTGTGTCAGTGAGGTGTGTCTTTAAGGTGTGTCTTTAAGGTGTGTCTTTAAGGTGTGTCTTTAAGGTGTGTCTTTAATGTGTGTCTGTGAGGTGTGTCTTTAATGTGTGTCTGTGAGGTGTGTCTGTGAGGTGTGTCTGTGAGGTGTGTCTGTGAGGTGTGTCTGTGTCTTTAATGTGTGTCTGTGAGGTGTGTCTTTAATGTGTGTCTGTGAGGTGTGTCTGTGAGGTGTGTCTGTGAGGTGTGTCTTTAAGGTGTGTCTTTAAGGTGTGTCTTTGAG
>JAPMUY010006484.1:35000-40000 GCA_026901105.3 Galaxias olidus
TTTATGTTGTATTTATTATGAATGTGATTTCTCTGTTTATTCCAGCATATATCATAGATTTATGTTGTATTTATTATGAATGTGATTTCTCTCTAGTACAGTTTATCCTCTGGGTCAAGGGCAATAAAATACAGAAGTAAAAGATAAACTAACAACTACCCCCCCTTCCTCCCTCCCTCTCTCCCTCTCTCCCTCCCTGCCTCCCTCTCTCCCTCTCTCCCTCCCTCCCTCGCTCCCTTCCCCTCTCCTCAGGACGGAATGGGGAGCTTGCGTATCACTGAGAAGGGGGTGAAGCTGGAAGGGCCCTCTGAGTTCCTCCAGCCTCTGTACGCCAAAGAGATCCAGTCCAGACCAGTAGGTACCAGCCCTAGAACTACAGCACGTAGAACAGACCTGAGACGAAGAGACACAGCACGTAGAACAGACCTGAGACGAAGAGACACAGCACGTAGAACAGACCTGAACAATAGAGACACAGCACGTAGAACAGACCTGAGACATAGAGACACAGCACATAGAACAGACCTGAACAATAAAGACACAGCACATAGAACAGACCTGAGACATAGAGACACAGCACATAGAACAGACCTGAACAATAGAGACACAGCACGTAGAACAGACCTGAGACATAGAGACACAGCACGTAGAACAGACCTGAGACATAGAGACACAGTACATAGAACAGACCTGAGACATAGAGATACAGCACATAGAACAGACCTGAGACATAGAGATACAGCACATAGAACAGACCTTAGACACAGAGACACAGCACATAGAACAGACCTGAGACATTGAGACACAGCACGTAGAACAGACCTGAGACATAGAGACACAGCACATAGAACAGACCTGAACAATAGAGACACAGCACGTAGAACAGACCTGAGACATAGAGACACAGCACATAGAAAAAACAGCTCTTTATTTGACCAGGGTTATCCCAGGTATGGAACAATGACTGTAATGAAAAGAGAGAGGAGGGGCGTAACAATTACTCAGACAGGAAGTCTCTCTCTAGCAGAAAGTCAGTGATCTATTAAACATAAGGCTTCAATCTCCTCCCTCATCAAGGTAGTTAGGACCCCCTGCAGTCTGGTGTGTGTGTTAGGCGTGTGTGTTAGGTGTGTGTTAGGTGTGTGTGTGTTTGGTGTGTATGTTAGGTGTGTGTGTGTGTGTGTGTGTTAGGTGTGTATGTTAGGTGTGTGTTAGGTGTGTGTGTTAGGTGTCTGTGTTAGGTGTGTATGTTAGGTGTGTGTGTGTGTGTTAGGTGTGTGTGTTAGATGTGTATGTTAGGTGTGTGTGTGTTGGGTGTGTGTGTTAGGTGTGTGTGTTAGGTGTGTGTTAGGTGTGTATGTTAGGTGTGTATGTTAGGTGTGTGTGTTGAGTGTGTGTGTTAGGTGTATGTTAGGTGTGTGTGTTAGGTGTGTGTGTGTGTGTGTGTGTGTGTAACATGCTCCTCTCTCTCTCTCCAGGGTAGCCCCCTCTTCCTCCAGTCTTCCAGGAACGTGTCCGTCAACATCCTGAACGGGAAGAACCAGTTGGTCACTCAGCTGGTTGCTGGTCAGTCTGCAGTACTGAGCCCACTAAGGACAGGGAGCCCACGATGTATAATGTCTGCTTAGCTAACTACTACTGATGCTGAGGTGTAGCTAACTATTACTGATGCTGAGGAGTAGCTAACTATTACTGATGCTGAGGTGTATAATGTCTGCTTAGCTAACTATTACTGATGCTGAGGTGTAGCTAACTATTACTGATGCTGAGGTGTATAATAATGTCTGCTTAGCTAACTATTACTGATGCTGAAGTGTAGCTAACTATTACTGATGCTGAGGTGTAGCTAACTATTACTGATGCTGACGTGTATAATGTCTGCTTACTAACTATTACTGATGCTGAGGTGTAGCTAACTATTACTGATGCTGAGGAGTATAATGTCTGCTTAGCTAACTATTACTGATGCTCAGGTGTAGCTAACCATTCCTGATGCTGACGTGTATAATGTTTGCTTAGCTAACTATTACTGATGCTGAGGTTTAGCTAACTATTCTTGATGCTGAGGTGTAGCTAACTATTCTTGATGCTGAGGTGTAGCTAACTATTCCTGATGCTAAGATGTATAATGTTTGCTTAGCTAACTATTACTGATGCTGAGGTGTAGCTAACTATTACTGATGCTGAGGAGTAGCTAACTATTCTTGATGCTGAGGTGTAGCTAACTATTCTTGATGCTGAGGTGTAGCTAACTATTCTTGATTCTGAGGTGTAGCTAACTATTCTTGATGCTGAGGTGTAGCTAACTATTCCTGATGCTGACGTGTATAATGTTTGCTTAGCTAACTATTACTGATGCTGAGGTGTAGCTAACTATTACTGATGCTGAGGTTTAGCTAACTATTCTTGATGCTGGGGTGTAGCTAACTATTCTTGATGCTGAGGTGTAGCTAACTATTCCTGATGCTAAGATGTATAATGTTTGCTTAGCTAACTATTACTGATGCTGAGGTGTATAATGTTTGCTTAGCTAACTATTACTGATGCTGAGGTGTGCATTGTGTCCCCCTACTGGAATAGAGACTTAGAAATGTCAAGCTATTGAGCGGTAGATGTTTAGGTTGTGAAGTCTACTTAATTCTGTGCAGGCTCCAGTGGGGCTAACGCTAACGTGTGTGTGTGTGTGCAGGCTCCAGCGGGACTAACGCTAACATGTGTGGTTGTGTGTGTGTGTGTGTGTGTGTGTGTGTGTGTGTGTGTGCGTGTGCGTGTGCGTGTGCGTGTGCGTGTGCGCGTGCAGGCTCCAGCGGGGTCAGCTCGCGGGGCAGGATGCTGGAGGTCCAGTCCAACACAGGACAGCTCCTCTTCTCAGCTGACGAGCAGGAAGTGGTGGTGGGAGCAGAAAGGCTTCGAGTGCTGGGTGAGTTACAGAGAGGTTCTGTTGGTTCTGATGGTTCTGTTGTTTCTGTTGTTTTTGTTGGTTGTGGGTCAGTTACTCAGAGGTTCTGATGGTTCTGGTTGTTGTGGGTGAACCTCAGAGAGGTTCTGATGGTTGTGGGTGAGTCACTGAGGTTCTGATAGTTCTGGTGGTTCTGATGGTTCTGATGGTTGTCGGTGAGTCACTGAGAGGTTCTGTTGGTTCTGATGGTTCTGTGGTTGTGGGTTTGTCGCTGAGAGGTTCTGATGGTTCAGATGGTTCTGATGGTTCTGGGTGAGTCTCTGTGATGTTGTGGGTGTTACAGAGAGTGTCTGGGTTCCTCCTGGTAGCGGGACATGGGAGGATGTTTCATGTAAACGGGGACAGACAGTCAGCTGTCTACGCGCCTGTGGGAATGTGTAAGTGTGAATGTGAGTCTGTGTGTGTAAGCCTGCGTGTGCGTGTGTGAATGTGAGTTTGTGTGTGTAAGCCTGCGTGTGTGTGTGTGCGTCTGTGTGAAGTTGCCGTTGTCTTCCTCTAAGTGCCTTGCTGACCTTCAGTCATTTTGTTTTTACCTCAACAAATGTTTCCTGTCACCTCATCATGCATCTCTATGACTACCGCAGGTAGGATGTGCATGCGCCTGGGAGACCATGCCTCTGTTTATCTGCTACCTCTGTTCTTCCAGTAGTCCCAAAATAACATGGAGAACACATAGACTAAGCTCTGTTTGTAAACACAGCCGGCGTGTGAGAGCCATACTGCTGTCTGGTTAAACATGGCCTCTAACAGTAGAACGTGTAAGAGCCATCCTACTGTCTGGTTAAACATGGCCTCTAACAGTAGAACGTGTAAGAGCCATCCTGCTGTCTGGTTAAACATGGCCTCTAACAGTAGAATGTGTAAGAGCCATCCTGCTGTCTGGTTAAACATGGCCTTTAACAGTAAAATGTGTAAGAGCCATCCTGCTGTCTGGTTAAACATGGCCTCTAACAGTAGAACGTGTAAGAGCCATCCTGCTGTCTGGTTAAACATGGCCTCTAACAGTAGAACGTGTAAGAGCCATCCTGCTGTCTGGTTAAACATGGCCTCTAACAGTAGAATGTGTAAGAGCCATCCTGCTGTCTGGTTAAACATGGCCTTTAACAGTAAAATGTGTAAGAGCCATCCTGCTGTCTGGTTTAACATGTCCTCTAACAGTAGAATGTGTAAGAGCCATCCTGCTGTCTAGTTAAACATTGCCTAATTTCCTGGTTAACAGTAGAATGTGTGCACGTTGTGTGAGTGACTCTGCTGCTGCACTGCATGTGTCCTCAACATTCTCTCAACATAATTAGGAGCTAACAAACCCGTCTCCGTAACGTTATGGAGGGTTAGGGTTAGGGTTAGGGTTAGTCAGACTGTGTCACGTCTAGACGGGGGGGTCGGTAAAATATAGAGTTTAAACACTACAATATAGAGTTTAAACACTACAATATACAGTTTGAACACTACAATATACAGTTTGAACACTACAATATAGAGTTTAAACACTATAATATACAGTTTGAACACTACAATATACAGTTTGAACACTACAATATACAGTTTGAACACTACAATATAGAGTTTAAACATTACAATATAGAGTTTAAAAACTACAATATACAGTTTGAACACTACAATATAGAGTTTAAAAACTACAATATACAGTTTGAACACTACAATATAGAGTTTAAAAACTACAATATACAGTTTAAACACTACAATATAGAGTTTAAAAACTACAATATACAGTTTAAACACTACAATATACAGTTTAAAAACTACAATATACAGTTTAAACACTACAATATAGAGTTTAAAAACTACAATATACAGTTTAAACACTACAATATAGAGTTTAAAAACTACAATATACACTTTAAACACTACAATATAGAGTTTAAAAACTACAATATACAGTTTGAACACTACAATATAGAGTTTAAAAACTACAATATACAGTTTGAACACTACAATATACAGTTTAAACACTACAATATACAGTTTAAACACTACAATATACAGTTTGAACACTACAATATACAGTTTAAACACTACA
>JAPMUY010006484.1:45000-47526 GCA_026901105.3 Galaxias olidus
TCTAGTGATGGATGAGATGCTATCTGACCTTCTCTGCTGCTTTTCATTCATCCACATCCTCTCTCTCCAGCTCTTAACCTATGTCTCTCTACCTCTCTCACTCCAGCTCTTAACCTATGTCTCTCTACCGCTCTCACTCCAGCTCTTAACCTGTCTCTCTACCTCTCTCACTCCAGCTCTTAACCTGTCTCTCTACCTCTCTCACTCCAGCTCTTAACCTGTCTCTCTACCTCTCTCACTCCAGCTCTTAACCTATGTCTCTCTACCGCTCTCTCTCCAGCTCTTAACCTATGTCTCTCTACCGCTCTCACTCCAGCTCTTAACCTATGTCTCTCCAGCGCTTAACCTATGTCTCTCTACCTCTCTCACTCCAGCTCTTAACCTATGTCTCTCTACCTCTCTCACTCCAGCTCTTAACCTATGTCTCTCTACCGCTCTCACTCCAGCTCTTAACCTATGTCTCTCTACCTCTCTCACTCCAGCTCTTAACCTATGTCTCTCTGCCTCTCTCACTCCAGCTCTTAACCTATGTCTCTCTACCTCTCTCACTCCAGCTCTTAACCTATGTCTCTCTACCTCTCTCACTCCAGCTCTTAACCTATGTCTCTCTACCTCTCTCACTCCAGCTCTTAACCTATGTCTCTCTGCCTCTCTCACTCCAGCTCTTAACCTATGTCTCTCTACCTCTCTCACTCCAGCTCTTAACCTATGTCTCTCTACCTCTCTCCCTCTCCAGATTATAACCTGTCTCTCTACCGCTCTCTCTCTCCCCAGCTCTTATCCTATGTCTCTAACTCTAGCTATACACACACCTTCTCCTCCTCAGAACTAGACACACTCTTCCTCCTCCTCCTCACCCTCAGAGCTAGACACACACCTCCTCCTCCTCCTCCTCCTCCTCAGAGCTACACACACCTCCTCCTCCTCCTCCTCAGAGCTAAACACACTCCTCCTCAGAGCTAGACACACACCTCCTCCTCAGAGCTAGACACACACCTCCTCCTCCTCCTCAGAGCTAGACACACCTCCTCCTCAGAGCTAGACACACACCTCCTCCTCAGAGCTAGACACACACCTCCTCCTCCTCCTCAGAGCTAGACACACACCTCCTCCTCCTCCTCAGAGCTAGACACACACCTCCACCTCCTCCTCAGAGCTAGACACACACCTCCTCCTCCTCCTCAGAGCTAGACACACACCTCCTCCTCCTCCTCCTCCTCCTCCTCAGAGCTAGACACACACCTCCTCCTCAGAGCTAGACACACACCTCCTCCTCAGAGCTAGACACACCTCCTCCTCCTCCTCCTCAGGGCTAGACACACACCTCCTCCTCCTCACCCTCAGGGCTAGACACACCTCCTCCTCCTCACCCTCAGAGCTAGACACACACCTCCTCCTCACCCTCAGAGCTAGACACACACCTCCTCCTCCTCACCCTCAGAGCTAGACACACCTCCTCCTCCTCACCCTCAGAGCTAGACACACCTCGTCCTCCTCCTCAGAGCTAGACACACCTCCTCCTCCTCACCCTCAGAGCTAGACACACACCTCCTCCTCCTCCTCAGGGCTAGACACACCTCCTCCTCCTCACCCTCAGAGCTAGACACACCTCCTCCTCCTCACCCTCAGAGCTAGACACACCTCGTCCTCGGCTGCTGTGGATGGAGAAGGGGGGAGAATAGAGACAGAGGAAGAGAGAAGGGGGAGGAGAAGGGGGGAGAATAGAGACAGTGGAAGAGAGAAGGGGGAGGAGAAGGGGGGAGAATAGAGACAGAGGGAGAGCGGGAGAGAGAAAAAGAGAGAGTTCTCCTTTATAAGGTCCAGAGAGAGTTCTCCTTTATAAGGTCCAGAGAGAGTTCTCCTTGATAATGTCCAGAGAGAGTTCTCCTTTATAAGGTCCAGAGAGAGTTCTCCTTGATAAGGTCCAGAGAGAGTTCTCCTTGATAAGGTCCAGAGAGAGTTCTCCTTGATAAGGTCCAGAGAGAGTTCTCCTTGATAAGGTCCAGAGAGAGTTCTCCTTTATAAGGTCCAGAGAGAGTTCTCCTTGATAAGGTCCAGAGAGAGTTCTCCTTTATAAGGTCCAGAGAGAGTTCTCCTTGATAAGGTCCAGAGAGAGTTCTCCTTGATAAGGTCCAGAGAGAGTTCTCCTTGATAAGGTCCAGAGGGTCTTGACATATAAATGTATGTAATTTAAAGAGTCCTCGTAGTGGAGGGTGGAGAGAGAGAGAGGTAGAGAGAGAGAGATATAAAGGGAGAGGTAGAGAGGTGGAGAGAGAGAGGTAGCGAGAGGTAGAGAGAGGGGTAGAGAGAGGTACAGAGAGGTAGAGAGAGAGAAGTAGAGAGAGGGTTAGAGAGAGGTAGAGAGAGAGAAAGAGAGAGAGGTAGAGAGAGGGTTAGAGAGAGGTAGAGAGAGAGAAAGAGAGAGAGGTAGAGAGAGAGAAAGAGAGAGAGGTAGAGAGAGAGAAAGAGAGAGAGGTAGAGAGAGAGAAAGAGAGAGAGGTAGAGAGAGAGAAAGAGAGAGAGGTA
>JAPMUY010006487.1:0-47818 GCA_026901105.3 Galaxias olidus
TCAGTTGTAAAGTCATGTCTCTCTTTGTAATGGGTTCATTGTTGTTCCTTCTTTGCTCTGCCATCTTCTTGTAGCACTCCCTGTCTGCCTGTCCTAACTCTTTTCACTGACCTTTCATACTTTTCATGTCACCTGATATGACAATAACAATGTTGTAGGATATACATACATACTCACGGATGACTGACAACTGATAACAAATATCCACGAAAGAAGCTTCAATTGCAATATAATTATACACATTTGCCTGGCTTGGTTGCATCTAGACTAAATAGAAAAATAAATCATATGGTATATTTAGTGCTAAAAGTATATACCTTTTTGTAATCAAGTATTTGAAAACAATATTAAAGGTCAGTAGGTAATCATACCATTGGTTGATACTAGTTTTACTTAACAAGAAGAATAGAGATAACAGGAGGGGACAGACAATGTGTGAAACTAAGATGGAGTGAAGACTAGGTAAGCAGATGCTTGTGAATCATAATCTTTGTAATGACTGTCCTCAGGTCACTTAAGGTCGACACATGGAGTAAAAGCAGAGAAAGAATGCAGGCAGTTGACAGAATGATAAATAAATAGTAAATAAAACACGGGAGGAATAACTTGTCTACAACACTAAAGTTAAAAATACAGTAAAAGTGAATATTCTAAAAGCAGTCATAATTTGGTAAGAAAATGTTACCTTTTCCTTTGAGAAGGTCCGCACAGAACATATTGACATATCATCATCATCATCGTCATCCGCTTTGTCCGGGGTCGGGTCGCGGAGGTAGCAGTTCAAGCAGGGCATCCCAAACTTCCCTTTCCCGGGCCACATTAACCAGCTCTGACTGGGGGATTCCAAGGCGTTCCCAGGCCAGTGTGGAGATATAATCCCTCCACCTGGTCCTAGGTCTGCCCCGCGGCCTCCGCCCAGCTGGACGTGCCTGGAACACCTCCCTAGGGGAGGCGGCCAGGTGGCATCCTTACTAGATGCCCGAACCACCTCAACTGGCTCCTTTCTACGCAAAGAAGCAGCGGCTCTACTCCGAGTCCCTCACGAATGGCTGAACTTCTCACCCTATCCCTAAGGGAGATGCCAGCCACCCTCCGGAGGAAACTCATTTCCGCCGCTTGTATCCGCGATCTCGTTCTTTCGGTCATGACCCACCCTTCATGACCATAGGTGAGAGTAGGAACGAAGATAGACCGGTAGATTGAGAGCTTTGCCTTCTGGCTCAGCTCTCTCTTCGTCACAACGGTGCGATAGAGCGACTGCAACACCGCACCCGCTGCTCCAATTCTCTCTGGCCCATCTCTCGTTCCATTTTACCCTCACTCGAGAACAAGACCCCGAGATACTTGAACTCCTTCACTTGGGGTAAAGACTCCATTACATATACAGGTGACATATTGACATATACAGGTGAAACTCAAAGAATCAGAATATTGTGCAAAAGTTCATTTTTTTCAGTAATTCAACTTAAAAGATTAAACTAATATATTATATAGACTCATTACATGCAAAGTGAGATATTTCAAGCCTTTTTTTTGTTATAATTTTGATGATTATGGCTTACAGCTTATGAAAACCCCAAATTCAAAACCTCAGAAAATTAGAATATTGTGAAAAGGTTCAATATTGTAGGCTCAAAGTGTCACACTCTCATCAGCTAATTAATCCAAAACACCTGCAAAAAGGGTTCCTGAGCCTTTAAATGGTCTCTCAGTCTGGTTCAGTAGAATTCACAATCATGGGGAAGACTGCTGACCTGACAGTTGTGCAGAAAACCATCAGTGACACCCTCCACAAGGAGGGAAAGCCGCAAAAGGTAATTGCAAAGGAAGTTGGATGTTCTCAAAGTTCTGTATCAAAGCACATTAATAGAAAGTTAAGTGGAAGGGAAAAGTGTGGAAGAAAAAGGTAAACAAGCAGCAGGGATGACCGCAGCCTGGAGAGGAGTCAGGAAAAGGCCATTCAAAAGTGTGGGGGAGCTTCACAAGGAGTGGACTGAGGCTGGAGTTAGTGCATCAAGAGCCACCACACACAGACGGATCCTGGACATGGGCTTCAAATGTCGTATTCCTCGTCAAGCCGCTCCTGAACAACAAACAACGTCAGAAGCGTCTTACTTGGGCTAAAGAAAAAAAGAACTGGTCTGTTGCTCAGTGGTCCAAAGTCCTCTTTTCTGATGAGAGCAAATTTTGCATCTCATTTGGAAACCAAGGTCCCAGAGTCTTGAGGAAGAATGGAGAGGCACACAATCCAAGATGCTTGAAGTCCAGTGTGAAGTTTCCACAGTCTGTGTTCATTTGGGGAGCCATGTCATCTGCTGGTGTTGGTCCACTGTGCTTTATTAAGTCCAGAGTCAACGCAGCCGTCTACCAGAACATTTTAGAGCACTTCATGCTTCCTTCAGCAGACAAGCTTTATGGAGATGCTGACTTCATTTTCCAGCAGGATTTGGCACCTGCCCACACTGCCAAAAGTACCAAAACCTGGTTCAATGACCATGGGATTACTGTGCTTTATTGGCCAGCAAACTCGCCTGACCTGAACCCCATAGAGAATCTATGGGGCATTGCCAAGAGAAAGATGAGACATGAGACCGAACAATGCAGAAGAGCAGAAGGCCGCTATTGAAGCATCCTGGTCTTCCATAACACCTCAGCAGTGCCACAGGCTGATAGCATCCATGCCACGCCGCATTAATAATAATAATAATAATAATAATACATTGAATTTATAAGGCGCCTTTCAAGGCACTCAAGGTCGCCGTACAGTAATATAAAAAACAGTTCTCATAAAAATAATAAAAATAAATAAATAAATAAAATAAAATAAGATCAAAATAAGTAGTATACAATTAAAAAGGCATGGAGCCTGCAATCGAGCATTAAAAAGCATCACGTGGGACAGTAAGCCAGCCTAAACAAATGGGTTTTGAGGTGGTTTTGGAAACAGGAAATTGAGTCCAGATTTTTGATGTCAGGGGGAGGGAGTTCCATAGACGTGGGGCGGAGCAGCTGAAGGCTCGCGATCCCATGGTGGACAGACGAATTCGGGGGACGATCAGGTTGATGGAGGAGGTAGATCTGAGGGACCGGGTGGGAGTGTTAATATGAATGAGGTCAGACAGGTATGGAGGGGCTAGATTGTGGATGGCCTTGAATGTATGGAGGAGGATTTTGAAATTTATTCTGTATTTGATGGGAAGCCAGTGGAGTTGGAGCAGAACGGGGGTGATGTGACAGATGGCAGGGGTTTTGGTGATGATGCGTGCGGCAGCGTTCTGGACTAATTGCAGTTTATGGAGGAGTTTGTGGGGAGACCGAAGAGGAGGGAATTGCAATAGTCCAAGCGGGAAGTGACAAGAGAGTGTACCAGGACTGCAGTGGTGTTGGGAGTGAGTGAAGGGCGGAGGCGGTTGATGTTTCGGAGGTGGAAGTAGGCGGACCGGATGGTGTTGTTGATGTGGGTGTGAAATGATAGGGTGCTGTCGAGGACAACACCCAGACTCTTAACCTGGGGGAGGGGGAAACCGAGGAGTTGCCGATGGTGAGGGAAAAACTGGGGAGTTTGCTGAGTGTGGACTTGGAGCCAATGAGGACTACCTCTGCTTTATTATCGTTTAATTTGAGGAAGTTTGAGGTGAACCAGGATTTGATTTCCTGTAGGCAGGCACAGAGGGAGGAGGGTGGGAAGGTGGAAGAGGGTTTGGAGGAAACATAGAGCTGGGTGTCGATTGAGACAGTAATTCATGCAAAAGGGGCCCAAACCAAGTACTGAGTACATATGCATGATTATACTTTTCAGAGGACCGACATTTCTGTATTTAAAATCCTTTTTTTATTGATTTCATGTAATATTCAAATTTTCTGAGATTTTGAATTTGGGGTTTTCATAAGCTGTAAGCCATAATCATCAAAATTATAACAAATAAAGGCTTGAAATATCTCGCTTTGCATGTAATGAGTCTATATAATATTAGTTTCACCTTTTAAGTTGAATTACTGAAATAAACAAATTTTTGCACGATATTCAAATTTTTCGAGTTTCACCTGTATATGCTGACACACCGTATGTCTCTTCAAGCTTGACTTTTTGGTCCGAGGGTTGAAGAAATGGTGGAAGATGCCGATCTAAAACCGAGACATAAGAAGAAACTTACGCCAGGTGTCCACTGGCTGCGAAGAACCTGGAAGCGCAGCCGATTTCCTTTCGGTGCCCATGTTAACTGATCGGACTGTGTCCACCAGCTGCGAAGCGCTGCAAAGCTCCGCGCCCGGCACTCGCCCTGCGCCGATCGTTTTGGCGTCTGTTCGATTTTTGGCGCGAGCGAATTGACGAAGAAACACGCCATATTTGGATAAACATGTTAAGATTTTATTCGTCAATTGTACTATAACATTTAAGCTACAGAGCTGACTACACAACGTTAATAACAAAGAACCTTTGTTGTGACCATTCAAACAGCATTTACACCAATAAAAACAAATGACTATTTCCGTCAAAGAAGTGGACATAGGGCCGACGTAGCCTACAGTTGTCAGCAACACATTACTTTATAAATCAATTAGGTTATTTAATTACCAATGATACAGATCAGCTCTAACTGTGATAGCAATAGAGCAGACGACCATAAATGCTTGGTGACCGGCGCAGATATATTCGGTTCTGGTGGACACAGCCTCGTAACAGTTTCGGGGCACTTTGCAGCCATTCGTGGCGCTCTCGGTGCTTCGCAGCCAGTACACACCCGGCGTTATACTGTACTTAACACATCCCTTAACCTGGTTATCTGCAGGTTTCAGGGAGTAAAATTTAAGACCTTTTAATGCAATTTAAGACCAATTTCGCAACAACAAAATGATGCGCTAAAAGGAAAAAACTACATTCCAACCAATATAATCGATTGATTAACCTTCAATTGACAGGGTTCTGTTTTAAGCTGTTTGTCCAAAACTGCATATTAGAATTGAACAACTAAGTGTCTAGGGAAGTGTAGTATTATTTGAAAGCTAATAATTTTAAGGTGTGCACATTTTTTGTGTCGAGGCAATTATATTTATAAATACAAGAGCATTCAAAATGTCCACTAAATTGATTTTTAATACATTGTTCCATCTTTAAAATGTAATAAATCAGCAATTTCCAATGTCAGAATTGTGAAACTTTGTGGAGACTCGTTTAACAAGAAGTCTACCATGTCTGGGTAACGTTGAACTTCTAAGGCAAAGGACAGATAAACTAGAGGGCTGTTTGTAAGTGTTGGCAGAAGACAAATATGTGTAGAATCATACTAATCTATCAATCCATCATATCCATCTAAAGAGTATTTCATTAGCTACATTTCTTTTTGGGGTTTAACCTAAGTTGAATACTAATGGCTAGTTGGTCTCTTTCAGACAAACGTATTGCACTGGGATATTAGCTAGCTATTGAAAAATAGACAGTGCTAGAGCATCCAGGAGGGCTGCTCACAAATGTGAGTCCGATTACTTTGGTTTTATTGATTACGAGTTTATCAAACACCCCCGTGGAATCAATAGGGAACTGTATAGTTTACTTTATATCATTTACATATTTCTTATTGCTAGCAAAACCAACACTATCTTAGTGCTGTCTTGACATGCGCTTCAGACTGACTTTCTTGAACTGGTTTCAACCAGTCAAACTTGCTGTTCTCCAAGTCTCATTAAATAAAATAAAAATTCCATGTTAGAACTCTGAATACTCTTACTTTAAACAATGTTAGGTATCTAGCTATCAAGCAAATAGAAGGAAAAGCAAAATGTCTTACATGTAGGAAAATGTATCTAAGACCATTTAAAACTTGCTAAGGGTTCCTGGACACCCTGTAAATCAAGCCATTTATACTTTTTGGCGAAGGCTGTCCGGGGCAAGGGGGCCCCAGGGATTTACGCTGGTCACGTGGAGTTGGGCAGTAGGGATGGGCGATACCACAGATTTTGTTTTTACTCCGATTCCAAGCGATATTATATCAAGTATCTTGATACCGATACTTTGAAAGTCTTCTTATGTACAAAAAAATGGGGATATCTTTGTGATTTCTACTGTTAAAATGGGTAAATGCAGTCATAAAACAATATATTTGAAAGTCATTACATTTGGCATATAGAAAAACAGCCAAAATTATCTCTTTGTTTTCTGTTTAATAACTAGCTTTTTCAATTTGCAAACATTTCAATTTCAATTTAGCATCTTGCCTAATCAAATACCCTTAAGTGAACGCTCAAGCACAAATAATACGTTTGACTATGGTTGTGTCTGCCTGTTAGAAAGGCCAAATGGCGGAAAGAGAAGTAGCAATTACATTTATTTTTTTCATCCATCCATCCATCCATCCATCCATTTGCTATATCGCTTATCCTCGTATTTCAGAATCGATCCACTTATCCCTATTGGGCAGTAACCCCCCCCCCACCACAAATTACATGAACTGAACACATTTAAAATTATTGTGCAGTTGCTGATTTAAAAGAAGGGAAGGAGAGGAGGCAAGAGAGCCGCCCGCCTACTGCGATTACTCTGAGCAGCATGTATGGGACTATACTACAAGTGAATAGATTTGGATAGATTTCCTGAATTTTCCTTGAAGGTCTGAATAAATTGCTAGTCGCTTTTTAGAAATTAAGGCACTAGGAGGGTCTGAAAAGTCACGAAATATAGCTACAAAATCGCTAAATTGACAAGATTGAGCTAGCTAAATAAAAACAATTAGTGTTAGCCTTCTGTAAAATTATTTTATACCCAACAAGCCAACTCTAGTGATGAGCAACAAATCAGCTATAGCTAGCCTGGAGTTGGACAGCTAGCTGGCTAATGACTAAACCAATGGCCACCAAGTGAGCAGGTAACTTGCAGCTTGCAGAGAAATATGCAGCTTGCAAAATGTGCAAACTCAGCTGTGAAACTATGTAAAACTACTAATATATCTTATAAGAACCAACGAATAGACAAGAATCAAAGGTATTAACAGTTTTGATTGCAGCGAGCAGCTAGCTAGAAACAGGTTTGGAAGTTGACTTAATCATGTTTGTACCACATATAGGGCTGTGGAATCGATTCCCGATTCCAGTGACGGCTGGAATTGGGAATCAACTCTATTTTAACGCACACATGTCTACATATTGCAAATAAAAAAATTATTATAAAAAAATAAGCATTTTTTGCCTATAAAACAAAGCTTCATAGGTTGTTGCTTATGGTAACGGAGATTCTTCGCTAGGGATGGGAATCGAGAACCGGTTCCAGTTGAGAACCGGTTCCAAATCGTCAGATTCTTCAGAATCGTACGCCTCTGAACTTAGTGATTTGTGTTATCGATGCCAACATGTTACTTTCTGCATTGCAAAAACATATGCGTCAAGCTGTACAATTCTGAATATACGCCGCTAGAAACTTGCAACAAGCAGTCATTTGTAACGTAGGCTAGTAGCAAAGGCTTAGCCTTCCCTAAATTAATTTGCACCTAGGCTATTGTTCAACCACAACATGGTGGGTTACATTTGCAATAGAAACATAATCGAAACCATTATTGACACTGGCTAACCTAACCAAGGCATGCACAGTGGCAATGGGAGTATAGTCTGTCCTCCTAGTTAGCCCTGCTTTCTTTAGCCTCATCTTTAAAGTGTGCAGACTAAGAAGAAAGTTGCGCTTTTTTGCAAGGAAATCAAGGATCACCTCATATGTGTGGCCCTCTGAGAAACATTTTTGATTGAGGCCTATGACCCTCATCTCATACTGGTCCTTGGCCTGAAGGGAAAAGACAACAGGGTCAATAGGAAAGCAGGCATGACTGACAATATAGTAAGTATGCAAGTGCTAGTGAAACACTTGACTTTTAGAGAAGAGCTTAGCATCAAAAATTGTAATGTTGATGCCACAGGAACCACAAAAACATCCAATACGACCAGCCAATTCATGGACAATACAATACCTGAGGAAAATGAGCAATGTGAATCCTAAGTGAGGCTAAAACATACAAGCATGTTTCTATAGCATACTAAGACCAGTGACATAATATGGACCTGGTTCACAGCAAAGATTTGGACTTGTAGCAGGAAAAACACCGGGGTAACGGAAGCCCATATGATTAGACTTAGATAACAGCTTGTACATCACAAAAGTTTTAACCTACACACTTGCACTTACTGTAATGAAAATGTACGTAGTCCACCACTCACAAGAAAAAGTATTGGGGAAAGAGACATTTTCTGTAAATTGTATGCCTAGATTAAACACAAAAATATTCCTTGACAGCTCCATAGCTAAGGTTATAGTACCCTCCAATTGGGATCGCTGGCAAAGCTGACTTTAAGTGATAAAATTAAACATATCACTTTTTTTTTATCAGCCATATGTCAGCAAAACCTACCGGTAGTTTAACTGGCTTGTTCTCTATTACGGGTTATTAAAGTCACAATTAATTTTATAGCCAGCTAACATGGCGTGTTTCACAATTCATTGTGTGAATTTCGTGAAATTACAGGCTAATAATTAGCAAAAGGCCAATGATATAGGTTCACAAAAGATATCTGCAATAATGCCTAATTTATGCAATCAAAACATTAAAAGAAACCAAAAAGACTTACATTTTATTTTTAGCCTCATTTTGTTACACCGCTGTCTGAGGGATAACCGACTTAAACAAGCGTGTCCAGTGGTGTTTATCACTTAGGAGTCCTGTTGTTTGTATTTGCAGCCTGTTTCTGCAATGTGTTGTTTTCTGTATTTCCATTTCTATAATGTGTTGTATGAATTTGCAGCGTTTTCTAAATGCTGCGCATGTGTTGTCAAATTGATGTAGATGTTTTCTTAATTTGCTTGTGTTTTGTCCATTTGCACGAGTTTTCTTAAATTGCAGTGCGTTGGCCTTTCATGGCTACCGTAGTACGGGCCTACTTTTGACAAATGAAAAGCGACGTCCAAATCCGAATACTACGAACACTACCAGTAGATGGCAACATCAATATTTTCTTTTGTTGTATGGTTGAAACGAAGAAGTGTGCTTTGTATCCTAACGCATGTCAGCTGGTCCAATCTTGTCACATGCGATACTGCTGCTGTGAAGTTTATAGTGTTACAAACTCTACGATTTGTTTAAGTCTAATGTACTCATTCAACCTAATTGAACGCGGTATTCTATATTAACGTTACAATGCTGTACTTTGTTGGACTTGGATTAGGAGATGCAAAAGATATCACGATAAAAGGATTAGAAGTGGTCAAACAATGCAGCCGGGTTTACTTAGAAGGATACACTTCTATTTTGACTGTGGGTAAGGATGCATTGGTAAGTGGTATGCCATACACTTAGCACAGGTTCTGAGTCTTTTTATCTAAAGCCTTATTTACAACACCGCGCGATGAACTATGGCTAAAATACGGTGTCTGAAGGTGCCACGCAGTCAGTAGCGGTACTAGCTAATTTGGGCAGGACGACCCCACCCCCCAAGCACATCTTTGATTGTAGAATGTCAAATATAAATATAGTGCTCTGAAAATAACTTATTTTGAGAACAACAAATTAAGCATACATTAAAAGTAAATGAAGCCTTATAACATTGCACAGCACACCTTGCCCTGGCCCTCCTAGTCTTCCTTGATGCAAAGTCATCCATAACATCATTGGGGATCTGCCCAGAAATCGTGTGGTTGATACTGACAGTGAGACCAATGAGCCACTCCTGTGTCATGGTGGACCCTTTGTAGGTTTTTGATAAGTTTGAGCTTAGAAAAGGTCCTCTCTGCTCCAGCTTCTGTCAAGGTCAAGGGTGACTGCAACACTGAGGGCGATCAACACATTTAAGTACATTTCTGAGAGCAGTTAATTTTTTTGGGATAAATGTCAGCCGCTCAAACACTCATGTCTTTTGATGTCATGTCAAGCAAATTCTTCTTCAAACTCCTACAAGCTTTTTTTCCATTTCTCCATGGAGGAGGTGGTAGGAGATGAGCCTTCATGGTCACCCAGTGGTTCAGAGGTAGACACCATTTATTTTTCAGGGTCTGTGGCAAATATTTAAGTGCCTGTGAATTCATATAAAGAGACAATAGATTACATTACAGCCAACCTAGTTGCTTCCATTTTGTGATACCATTATGCACATTACGCATAATTGTTTCGCACCTGTGTTCTTATTTGGATGAATCCCATTCTCTTCGTAAATTGAAAGCGTGTGGCAGTTGATGTGCTAGAACCCACGAATGTAAAGATGGGGGAGCACCAGACTCCGAAAGCAAACATGACTTAAGTGGTTCTGAAGTGGAGGAACTGCTGCAGTAAGTGAACTGCAAACTAGATATCATATTTAGTAGCGTAATAAAATACCTGTTATTTGTAATGCTAGAGTATAGATGTGCGAGACGATATCACAAAGCAAGTCATTTTTTACTGCTTAAAAAATTTAATTTGAAAGTTACAATTTCTAGTTAAAGGTAAAAGAAATAAGAATAATGTTGTCACAATTCTCAATAAACATTGCTCATTTGTATATAGTTGTGCTTATGTTTTTGCATTTTGCTTTCCTGTGCTTGCTGTCATCATAGGAGGAGTACTATGGTCGGGAGCTGATAATTGCCGATAGGGATATGGTGGAACAGAATGCAGATGAGATTCTGAGAGGAGCAGACACTAGTGATGTGGCATTTCTTGTGGTGGGGGACCCATTTGGGTAAGTGATACCATCAACAGCCACAAACATCTACTCAAGCTTTCAGGGCTAAACGTTTGTGTAGGCAGTTCCAGATATGAGTTACCTGCCTGTCAATGAAAGTGTTGCTTCGAAATGTCTGTGTTCATACTGATATTTAAAAAAACACTTAAGGGTATTCTAAAGTCACTAATATGTAGGGTTCAAATTAATTTGTTTTCAACTTTACATAACTTACATATACATATTAAACATATTAAATAATTGCATCTAAACAATTGAGAAATATTTAACATGTAAACAAGTTCTTATACTCAAATATTTGCTCTTGCATCCAAGTCAAGGAATGTTAAATTTGCATGTTCTATTCTTTCATTCTTCTTTTTTTCGTTGTTAGTGCCACAACCCACAGCGACTTGATCTTGAGAGCTGTGAATGCTGGAATACCATACCGGGTCGTTCACAATGCCTCTATCATGATTGCAATTGGATGCTGTGGGCTTCAGGTACGTTGGCCGCACTGAAGGGTCTGTACTGGCTGAATAAGCCTCACAGAACTCTCCTGCGCTGGATTGCACCTTGGATTAAAGGAATAGTGCACTGTTCTTGATGTTTCACTTGATTTCCATGGATGTAAAAATCAAATCAAAAGGCTAAAATGGTGACACATCCTTAAGTCACGTGTCTGCACTGTCCTCTGTGGAACCATTGGGGTTTTGGGCCTGTGTATTTTGCACCACTTGATATTTAGACTGCTTGCTAAACAGTAACACCGGCTTTCTTAGAGATATTAAGGAATGGAACGCTTTCCTTTGCGGACACCTGCTGTACTTGTTTACTTAAAGCAACTATATGGAACTATTTTGTAGTAATGCATCAATATATTTCATTTGATAGCATATTGTAATGTCTATGAGTGTGAATGAATGAAAAAATCGCGATCTCCTGCGTAAATTACTTTACGGCACAAGGAAGTGCGTCACAAATTCATGTTTGAACGCAGCTGTACTTTGTTGTTGTTGCTTCAAGCCGTCTTGTCATCACTCTGCATTGTAAAAAAAAATGCACGGCGGCATGATTATTACACTAAGCAAACAGTAGGGGTCATCAAAATCGCCTCCTACGGAGAGCTACCTATAGTAACTTTGTAAACTATTAATGCAGTTAACAATATTAATAGTTTACTGTATTAAATTAAAACAGAACTTATTAAAGTTAAATTAAATTAAAATGATTAAATTAAACCTTTAATCCTAGTGTGGTGATTGTTACATAGAGCCTGGGATCTCTGTAGTTGCCAAAAGTCTTTTTTATCATTTAATTTAAATAGTTGTATTATATATTTAAGTCCAGGACAAAAGAAAGTCCCAGCATATTACTTATATTATTAGATCCATCCATCCATTAGCTATAACGCTTATCCTTAGCAGGGTCGCGGGGGGGCTGGAGCCTATTATTAGATCCATACTCACTAAATTATTTCTTTATTCAATTGGTTAAGATAAACAAGAGTTGGTTGATCCTGGTTGCTTAACTTAGTTCAAACTGTCAGTTCAGCAAAATACATTTTGTTTTAGGCTCTGCACTATTTGCACTTCAAGACTGATCTGGTTCTGTTTGTTATCTTGACAGTTGTACAACTTTGGGGAGACTGTGTCTATTGTCTTTTGGACAGACACATGGAGGCCAGAAAGCTTTTATGATAAAATCAAGAAGAACAGGAAAATGGGGATGCACTCACTTTGTCTGCTTGGTGAGTTAAGACTCGAGATACAAATAGAAGTTTTTTCACTTTGTGTTACAAGCTCAAAGACACACACCTATGTCGAACAATGCTAAGCTGGTTATCAAGTGTTTTTTTTAAACTAAATGTTTTATCTCTGTGTTAGCATGTTAAGTCACCTAAGTTTTTTGACCCACTAATATTTTTGAGCACTTAAATTGTCCAAAATCAATCTAGCTATGGTTGGGCAGCAAGGTGGTTGAGTGGTTTGCACCTCCTTGGTTTGAACCCCAACTGACCCAAGGGCCATACTGTTTGGCGTTTACATGTTCTCCCCGTGTTTGAGTGTGTTTCCACCAGGTGCTCCGGTTTCCTCCTACCATCAAAAACATATCAAGGTTAATACCCTTATCAGTGACCTGAGCAAGGCACTGCTAGTACAACTAGATGGGTGTGTGAGCAAGTCTGGCGCAAATTGGCTGCCGTGGTAAAGTGCTTTTAAGAAAAGCGCTAAAAACGAAGTACAATTATTATTATCCATTATAATAGAGACTAATGAGTAATTGGCGTGTCAATGATGTCATGTTCATTTGAGAATTGTTTAGCAGTGAGAGATTTGTGAAGGAAGAGATGCCGTATCAAATTTTATTGTTAAATAATACCAGTAGAATTATTTTTGGGGGAAGATTGGTGGGTTTGCACAACGCAACCTGAACCTTCAATATAATGTATCCAGCTATATTTTTGCCTGTGGAGATAACTGTGGATATCATGGAATGTTCGTGTGTGTGGATGCTAGTGGAGGGAAGCATATACAAGCAGGCTGGTGCTATATCATGTTCTGTAAATGTTTGTCTTTACTTGCTCTTGTAAAATAAACTGAGGAATGATCGTTATTTATCCCTTTTATTTTTTTTGTTGATAAATTTTTTTCCATTTTATTCAACTGAAAATCAAGGGAGATTCTTATTAGCTAATATCACCATGATTGATTAGATCTAACTAAATGTATTTTAGGTTATTGTTTTATAAGCTAACATTTCTTAATCTTATCCTGCTTTCTTTAGATATCAAAGTCAAGGAGCAGTCCATGGAGAACCTTATGAGGTATTAACAGTGTTTGAATATATGCTTTATTCACATTGCATATATTGAATCTTTTTAAAAATATCTTGTTTGTGCAGCACCTCGGTTGTTTTATACTAAATGTGAATGCTGTGGTGACTCTCTTACGATCTGGAGTACGACTAGGATGGTTGGTTGGCACTAGGCCCAGCAGTGAGGTAGACAAACCTAGAAGTTTCACCAAATGGTAATGTTGACTGCAATAGAGCGCTGTAGGCTCTTGTGCGGACATTTAGATATTACTCCTGTACAGAACAATCATTTTTGCCTGACTGTGTGATATGGAAGAAATATTGTGTTTCGATAATTTGGCTAGATGTTGCAATGTTCGATAAGCCTTCCTAGGACATCAGTCAGCTGAATGAAAATAATATCTCCCCTTTCTTACAAAATTAGGTGAGCTGTCATTATTTGTAAACTAAATTATTTCCTTAGTCAATTTTATGATTTTTTTCATGTTGATGATTGTCATCAATCCAGCACAGGATGTCCCATTAATGTTCCTGTAGAATGTTCTGTTTTATTAACATGGCTGTAGAATCACACAACCAACGGTGGGTTCTGTCAGACGAAGATTAGAGTCTTATATTCTCAGCTGAACTACACTGTCCTTATGTAGACTCGTTCTACAGCTCTTACTACAGCAGATAGACACCTGTCCGTAACATTTATACTGAACATTTTGCTTTACTATGGACTATTTTCATACTTCAGCTACTTGAAAATGCAATTAATACATTGCGTTACAAATTGAAAACACCTTAACGATCTACTCTTTATGTGATAACTAATCGCCAGATTTGGTCCTCTTGAAATTTAAAATTGGTCAGCCACCTCTATTTTGATTGGTGACCTAATTAAATCAATCAAAATAGTTTCTGCCCTCATACCTTTTTAAGAAGATTAGTTAAGGTTAAATTAAGATTAGTAATCTGTTTGGTCTTGGCTTGGTGAGAGCACGCTGGCGTCGTGCTTGACTGCCGCTTCTCCCTTGTTACCTGTGTTTGCTCGTGTTTTTGTCAGTTCCCGTCTTTGTTTTGTTTTTTTGTCAGTTCGCTAACTTCTCCTGACCTGTCGGCACTTTTTTATTTTATTTTATTTTTTTTTCTGATTCAACGGACTATCATCATCACCTGCACCCGAATCCTCCTACCCTCAGGACCTACTGTCTCCCCGTCGATTATCTACTCTGGCCTGGCGTAGATAACTCTGTGCACCCCCCTAACTCTGTGCACCCCCCTTTCCCTGTGCACCCCCCTTTCCCGTGTTTACTGACTGGGTGTATGGTATCGCTCTGTTCACTCTCCTCTTCCCGGCTCCTTTTTGGTAAGTTAGCCTCGACTAATTTGCTAGGCTGTGAGCCCCCGGTCGTAATCGCTATGGTTTAAGTAACCACTTTCACTGGGTTTGATTTTCTGGGTTGGAAAAGGCTGTGTATTGGGGTTTCTTGCCTGCCCTAGCTTGGTTCACGGCTGGCGGGTACAGTGTTTACTAGTTCGCTAGTCATTGGATGTCATGTGTTGGTCCGTCGGTAGCACCTTGATCCACACTTCTCCTACGGCTCCAGTTATCATCTCTACTCAACCTCCAGATTATAAAATACTCTTCATTTGAACTACGATGTCTGTCATACTTTCCGTCTCCCCCTGGATTCATATATATCACTACGCTCTGCTGGCATTCTCCGTCGCCACCCCTATCTTCACCACGGCTCAAGTCGTAACCGGACTGTACACTACTCTATTGGCTGCAGCATCCCGTCATTGTGGACTACTTTTCGCCCCTCTGTTCTCACACACCATCACCGCCCTATTAGTTACGGCTGCCTGCGGACATTTCCCTCTACTGACTTGTCCAAGACTGCATCGTCAAAATGTAGGTTTGCCCTGTTAAATACCCGGTCTCTTTGCAATAAACCCCTAGCCCTCTGTCAATTCATACTGGACAATCACCTGGATTTTCTGGTTTTATGTGAAACCTGGCAACAGCCTGGGGAATTTTTTTGTCCTTAACCAGGTTTCCCCCTCTAATTACCATTACATCTGTAAACCTCGCCTATCTGGTCGAGGGGGTGATCTTGCTGTCCTTTACAATACTAATGTTACTGTTACTCCCATCAACCTGATCTCATCAATCATTTGAATATACTGCGTTCAAAGAAAAAATGTATCGTCCACCCAAACCTAATGTCTCATTTCTGTCTGAATTTTCTGACTTGCTCACTGTTGCTTCATCTCTCTCCCCACGTCTATTAGTGCTTGGAGACTTCAATATTCACATGGATTCACCAAACTTAAAACAGCCCTCTGATTTATCTGATGTATTAGACTGTTTTAATATTACCCAACATGTCACATTCCCAACCCATACCTAAGGTCATATCCTTGACTTGGTCTGCTCTACTGGTCTAACTATTTCTCAAGTTCCCCCCCTCACCCCCCCTTTCCCTTGTCTGACCATAGCATTATCCAGTTCACCCTTCACTCTAAGTCTGTCAGAATTCCCCACACAAGATCAATCTCTTTCTGTAATATCAAAGATGTTAACCCCCTTTTTCTGTCTGATGTAATTGGTGCTGCCCTTAGCCCAGAACTTGCCACTGTCTCCCCAGATCAGTTAGCTGACCTGCTTAATACCACTCTGTCTACCTCACTAAACACCTTGGCTCCCTTAAAAACAAAAACTGTCTCATTTAATTCCTCATCCCCCTGGTTCACTTCAGAACTTCAAACAATGAAGCAGGCTGGCCGCCGCCTTGAACGACTGTGCTCAAAGACGGGACTCACTGTTCACTTACAATCTCTTCATCATCACGTGTTCTTACAGAGATGCACTCACTGGTGCACGTTCATCTTATTTTCTGCCATCATTAATGCTCCAAATTTCAATGCTCGGACCCTCTTTTCCACTGTGAGCAAACTCATTCAACCCTGCAAGGACACCATGTCTACTTCCTCCACCCAGCTCGCCAATTCCTTCCTTCAGTGTTTCAATGACAAAATACTTAACATTTACTCCTACTTGAACTCCAACCTCCCTCTGGCGCAGCCACAGTGTCCCCTGGTATGGGTGACGTTCTACTGCCTACCTCTGACAACCATTTCTCCTCATTTACCCTAGTTGATTCTGCACATGTCTCAAAAGTAATCATGGCATCTAAACATACTACCAGTCTTCTTGACCCTCTTCCAACTGTCCTCTGCATATCATCTTTACCTACTTTACTTCCGCACCTAACTAACTTGTTCAGTTCATCACTCACCCAAGGAGTTTTTCCATCAGTCTTTAAAACTGCTTCTGTTACTCCAATCCTAAAGAAATCTGGCCTAGACACAACCATTCTTGAAAACTACCACCCTATATCTAATTTACCCTTTTTTGCAAAAACCTTGGAATGCATTATTGCATCTCAGTTACAACAGTTTCTATCTGCCAATAATTTGTTTGAGCCCCTTCAGTCTGGGTTTCGCACACTCCACAGCACAGAAACGGCACTCATTAAGGTTACCAACGATCTCCTCACCTCTGCTGATGCTGGGGCCCTCAACAGCCTCATACTGTTAGACCTTAGTGCAGCCTGTGACACAGTGTCACAAGTTATTTCCAGGCTGAAATTGTTGGGTGTTGAGGGCACCGCACTCTCTCATTCAGTCGTATCTCAAACAGACATCAATTTATATCACTTAATGGATTCACTTCGGATACTTCCCCAATCACACAGGGTGTTCCTCAGGGCTCAGTCCTGGGGCCCCTCCTGTTCATAATCTACAGTGCATCCGGAAAGTATTCATACCCCTTCACTTTTTCCACATTTTATTATGTTACAGCCTAATTCCAAAATGGATTAAATAAAAAAAAATTCTCAACATTCTACATACAATACCGCATTATGACCAAGTGAAAAAGGTTTTTTAGAATTTTTTGCAAATGTATTAAAAATAAAATATCACATGTACATAAGTATTCACACCCTTTGCTGTGACATTCAAAATTGAGCTCAGGTGCATCCCGTTTCCACTGATCATCCTTGAGATGTTTCTACAACTTGATTGGAGTCCACCTGTGGTAAATTCAATTGATTGGACATGATTTGGAAAGGCACACACCTGTTTATATAAGGTCCCACAGTTGACAGTGCATGTCAAAGCACAAACCAAGTTATGAAGTCCAAGGAATTGTCTGTAGACCTTCGAGACAGGATTGTATCGAGGCACAGACCTGGGGAAGGGTACAAAAAAATTTCTGCAGCACTGAAGGTCCCAACGAGCACAGTGGTCTCCATCATTCGCAAATGGAAGACGTTTGGAGCCACCAGGACTCTTCCTAGAGCTGGCTGCCCGGCCAAACTGAGCAATCGGGGGAGAAGGGCCTTGGTCAGGGAGGTGACCAAAAACCCTATGGTCACTCTGACAGAGCTCCAGTGTTCCTCTGTGGAGATGGGAGAACCTTCCAGAAGGACAACCATCTCTGCTGCACTCCACCAATCCCGCCTTTATGGTAGAGTGACCAGATGGAAGCCACTCCTCAGTAAAAGGCTCATGACAGCCCGCATGGAGTTTGCCAAAAGGCACCTAAAGGACTCTCAGACCATGAGAAACAAAATTCTCTGGTCTGATGAAACCAAGATTGAACTCTTTGGCCTGAATGCCAAGCGTCATGTCTGGAGGAAAACAGGCACTGCTCATCACCTGGCCAATACCATCCCTACAGTGAAGCATGGTGGTGGCAGCATCATGCTGTGGGGGTGTTTTTCAGCGGCAGGAACTGGGAGACTAGTCAGGATCAAGGGAACGATGAATGCAGCAATGTACAGAGAGATCCTTGATGAAAACCTGCTCCAGAGCGTTCTGGACCTCAGACTGGGGCGAAGGTTGACTTTCCAACAGGACAACGACCCTAAACACACAGCCAAGATAACAAAGGAGTGGCTTTGGGACAAGTCTGTGAATGTCCCTGAGTGGCCCAGCCAGAGCCCAGACTTGAACCCGATTGAACATCTTTGGAAAGATCTGAAAATGGCTGTGCACCGACGCTCCCCATCCAACCTGATGGAGCTTGAGACGATCTGCAAAGAAGAATTGGAGAAACTGCCCCAAAATAGGTGTGGCAAGCTTGTAGTATCATACTCAAGAAGACTTGAGGCTGTAATTGCTGCCAAAGGTGCTTCAACAATGTATTGAGTAAAGGGTGTGAATACTTATGTACATGTGATATTTTATTTTTTTATATGTAATATATTTGCAAAAATTTCTAAAGAACTTTTTTCACTTTGTCATTATGCGGTATTGTGTGTAGAATGTTGAGGATTTTTTTTTATTTAATCAATTTTGGAATTAGGCTGTAAAATAATACAATGTGGAAAAAGTGAAGGGGTATGAATACTTTCCGGATGCACTGTATATCCTTCCTCTTGGTCAAATTATCAGACATATCAACTTCAATTTCCACTGCTATGCCAATGGCACACAGATCTATATCAGAACAACTTCGCTCGATAATCCTCCACTTTATATTGAACACTGCTTATGCCTCTCCGGGAACCATCACCTTATCGTGGTGGAGAGGTTTGTGTGTCCCTATGAACCTGGGGGCTGTGTTGTCTGGAACCTTGTGTTCCTGGTAGGGTCTCCCATGGCAAATTGGTCTCGGGCGAGGGGCCGGACTAAGAATGGTTCAAAAAACCCTCATGAAAAGAACAAAAAGAGAGGATGATACCCGGCCCGGAGGAAGCCCGGGGTCCCCGTCTGGAGCCAGGCCCAGGAGGAGGACCCGTCAGCGAGCGCCTGGTGGCCGAGCTTGCCACGGAGCCCGGCCAGGCATAACCCGAAAAAGCAACGTGGACAACACCAACATTTTCCTTCTCCATCCCGTGGGCTCACCACCCGCGGGAAAAACCAAGGGGGTCGGATGCGCTGCCAGAAAGGTGGCAGGGAAGGCAGAGGTTTTCGACGGAGCGGACCCGGGTGGCAGAGGCTGGCTTTGGGGACGTGGAACGTCACCTCTCTGGGAGGGAAGGAGCCGGAGCTTGTGCGGGAGGTGGAGCGCTACCAGCTGGATCTGGTGGGGCTTACCTCTACGCACAGCCTCGGCTCTGGAACCTCACTCCTGGATAGGGGTTGGACTCTATTCTTCTCCAGAGTTCCCCAGGGTGTGAGGTGCAAGGCTGGTGTGGGGATACTCACAAGTCCCCGGCTAAGTGCCTCTACGTTGGAGTTCACCCCAGTGGACGAGAGGGTCGCCTCCGTATGCCTGCGGGTCATGGGGGGGGCCATATGTTTTGGACACTCGGGTGAAGAGGGGGGATCAGCTGTCAACTGATCACCATCTGGTGGTGAGTTGGGTCAGGTGGCGGGGAAAGCCTCTGGACAGACCTGGTAAGCCCAAACGTGTAGTGCGCGTGAACTGGGAACGTCTAGAGGAGTCCCCAGTCCGGGAGGCCTTCAACTCACACCTCCGGCGGGGCTTCTCTGGCATCCCTGTGGAGGCTGGGGGCATTGAACCGGAGTGGGCGACGTTCAAAGCCTCCATTGCTAAAGCTGCGTCTGAGAGCTGTGGTTTCAAGGTCTTAGGTGCCTCAAGGGGCGGTAACCCTCGAACATCCTGGTGGACACCGGTGGTCAGGGGAGCCGTCCGATTGAAGAAGGAGGCCTTCCGGGATATGTTATCCCGGGAGACTCCGGAGGCAGTTGCAAGGTACCGACAGGCCCGAAGGACTGCAGCCTCGGCCGTGGCAGAAGCAAAGCAGCGGGTGTGGGAGGAGTTCGGAGAAACCATGGAGAAGGACTTTCGGCTGGCACCAAAGCGGTTCTGGAAGACCATCCGACACCTCAGGAGGGGAAAGCAGGGAACCATCCAAGCTGTATACAGTAAGGATGGGACGCTGTTGACCTCAACTGACAAGGTGATTGGGAGGTGGAAGGAACACTTTGAGGAACTCCTGAACCCGACAAACCCATCCTCTATAGTAGAAGCAGAACTGGAGGATGATGGGGGATCAGCATTAATCTCCCTGGCGGAGGTCACTAAGGTAGTCAAACAATTCCACAGTGGCAAAGCCCCAGGGTTGATGAGATCCGCCCAGAAATGCTGAAGGCTTTGGGTGTGGAGGGACTGTCATGGATGACACATCTTATCCACATTGCGTGGAAGTCAGGGACAGTACCTAAGGAGTGGCAGACCGGGGTGGTGGTTCCCCTGTTCAAAAAGGGGGACCGGAGAGTGTGTGCCAACTACAGAGGCATCACATTACTCAGCCTCCCGGGAAAGTATACTCCAGGGTGCTGGAAAGGAGGGTTCGACCGATAGTCGAACCTCGGATTGAGGAGGAACAATGCGGTTTCCAGCCTGGTCGTGGAACAACGGACCAGCTTTTTACCCTCACGAGGATCTTTGAGGGGGCCTGAGAGTCTGCCAATCCGGTCTACACGTGTTTTGTGGATTTGGAGAAGGCGTATGATCGGGTTCCCCGGGAGATACTATGGGAGGTGCTGCGAGAGTGGGGTGAGGGTCTCTACTCAGGGCCATCCAATCTCTGTACTCCCAAAGCAAGAGCTTTTTGCAGATAATGTGGTCCTGATGGCATCATCAGTCTGCGACCTGCAGCACTCATTGGATCGGTTCGCAGCCGAGTGTGAAGCGGCTGGGATTAGGATCAGCACCTCCAAATCTGAGGCCATGGTTCTCAGCAGGAAACCGATGGATTGTCTACTCCAAGTAGGGAATGAGTCTTTACCCCAAGTGAAGGAGTTCAAGTATCTCGGGGTCTTGTTCTCGAGTGAGGGGAAAATGGAACGAGAGATGGGCCGGAGAATTGGAGCAGCAGGTGCGGTGTTGCAGTCGCTTTATCGCACCGTTGTGACGAAGAGAGAGCTGAGGCAGAAGGCAAAGCTCTCAATCTACCGGTCTATCTTCGTTCCTACTCTCACCTGTGGTCATGAAGGGTGGGGTCATGACCGAAAGAACGAGATCACGGATACAAGCGGCGGAAATGAGTTTCCTCCGGAGGGTGGCTGGCATCTCCCTTAGGGATAGGGTGAGAAGTTCAGCCATTCGTGAGGGACTCGGAGTAGAGCCGCTGCTTCTTTGCTTAGAAAGGAGCCAGTTGAGGTGGTTCGGGCACCTAGTAAAGATGCCACCTGGCCGCCTCCCTAGGGAGGTGTTCCAAGCAAGTCCAGCTGGGCGGAGGCCACGGGGCAGACCTACGACCAGGTGGAGGGATTATATCTCCACACTGGCCTGGGAACGCCTTGGAATCCCCCAGTCAGAGCTGGTAAATGTTGCCCGGGAAAGGGAAGTTTGGGATGCCCTGCTTGAACTGCTACCTCAACGACCCGACCCCGGACACCGCAAAACTCATTCACTCATTCATCTTCTCCCGTCTTGATTACTGCAACTCACTTCTTTTAGGCATCGGCGCAACCTCTCTCCATAAACTCCAACTGGTTCAAAACTCTGCCGCTCACATGTTTGTGTTTGCAGGAAATACATTATACATCTAGAAATGACATCAACACATTCATTTTGATCAAAAACTCATTCTTATAAACTATTATTTGTTTGAAATATTGATTCAGTGTGCCTCAATACAGCTTTTCACTTTGAATCATAAGATAATAGGGACACAAACACATTTTAAATACAAGTAGAATTTATTCACACTTTAATCACAATTGTACTAACAATGAAAAAATAAATAAACTACATCTAAATAGCTTAAATGCCTATTACTAATATCTCACTACTGAAACAAATTAACAGACTGCATTTTTTTTAGACTGCCTGTCACAGTAAACGGGTGTATCAGCTGGTACTAACCCCGAGAATCACCTTTTTGGCTTCATTTTACCTAGCCTTTTGAATTTTCTACATCTTCAATTCTGTTTCCTTAACCGTGTTATATGTATGCTTCTTTTCTTTTTGCAACCTACTTTCTAAAGGGGACCTTCTAGCTACACCAGGATAGTCTGTGTCAAAGCCGGGCTTTAGAGAGCCAGCCAATTGTTGCCCAATTGATTGAACTGTATTGAACTACAGTACATGTTTTATAATGTTATAGCCCTCACAAGCCTGATTCTGCATATTATTTGGTTGCACATTATATTATTTTTAAAAAAGAAGCATAAAAGTAAAATGAGTATTCTGATCTTTTTCCTCCTTTTTCTTACGAAGTGGACGCAAAATCTATGAACCCCCAAGATATATGTCAGTGAACCAGGCTGCCCAACAACTCCTTGAAATAGTCCAAAACAGAAAAGAACGGGGAGAAGACTTGGGTAAGTGGAAATTGTTTGTTAAATTAATAATTTGTTGATGTCATGTAAAGTATTGTACAGCCATTAAGTAAATTATTTACTTGTCTATTCATGCTAAATTTTGACTAAATTCAGTGTTTGGAGTTTATATGAAAATAATAATAATTTAGTTTATATTGTGAAAGTGTAGCAGTCACAAAATAATTGATGATTTCAGATATAAAACTATTTAAAAAGCCTGCCTGTTTGGTTTCTCCTTAGATTTGAGTGAGGAGACTGTTTGCGTGGGCCTGGCCAGGATTGGTGCCGAGAATCAAACCATTCAGACTGGAACTCTGCGTCAGTTATCTCTGTCTGACCTGGGGGGCCCGTTGCATTCTTTTATTGTCACCGGCCACCTGCATCCACTGGAGGTGGACATGCTTCGTCTGTCTGCGCTTCCGGACGCTTTAACTAACTTAAAGATGATTGACAGTTCTACATATTTTTCCTAATGGATTCCTTCTTTCTAGAATTCTAGTCAACTGGAAGACGTTTGTTATAGGTCTTTCAAGCCTCATAAGTCTTCATACTTTGGCAACAAACATGGATACAGCTTAAAACAAGAAATCTTGCTTTAACTGGACCAATATATTAAGGTGATGAGCAACTGCTTCTTGGTGATTGTCAGTGACATAATGGACTTTTAAAGAAGAACAACAGCAAAACATGTCCAGTAATCATTGTAAAAATGCTAGCGTTTGCCAACAAATTAAACATCTGTAACCGAGCCATCAGGGTTTACTAGTAAACTAAACCTTAATGGCCTTCATCTTCAGCCTCTCTTGTTCAGTGCCAATAGAACAGGAGTCGATGTGTGTGTGCAAAAGTCTGTTGCAATTTGTTGGGTGAGCCAGTCTGGTACAAATTGGCGGCCGCGGTGTCACCCCGACTTTGTTGTTATTAGTACAGTAGGTTAACTTTCAACTGCTGGCATTATGCCCAGCTTCTGTGCAGTCTACGGATGCTCTAACTAGGCAGGAAAGGGAAACAAAAAACTTTTTATAGAAATCCAAGTGAAGTGAGCCATCAGGGTGAACAAACCTTAAAAGTATCAATTGAGAGAAGAGACAAGTGGCTGAAAAGCCTTAATAAGGAGTGACTTAAATGCCTCTTCAATTAAGCATTACCGCATATGCTCGGATCATTTTATTAAAGGTAAATTATATTCAAATAATAGGGCTATAAAAGCGACAATAATGTTATGTAATTACGTACTACTGTACAAAATAGGTTGTTTAAATAAAAGTTTCGTTATTTACTGCTAACGTTACCTTTGCCATGTTATTTGTTGACTTGTTCGCTAGGCGTACCAGCAAACCTATATGTAGGCAGGACAAACGCGTTTTCAGTTTTATTTAAAACACGTAATTAGACAGTAAATTTACGATTTTTTGTTGTTGATAAACGTTTAGTAATAAAAGCAAATTACTAAATGTATCCTTAGCAAACCATTACCGTTAGCAAACCAATGAATATTTTGTGATAGATGGTGAAACAGATTTTCTTTACAGTTTATATAATTGTTTATCTATATTAAGGGTACAACATTGAAAACTTGTACTCGGCAAACAGCAATATCGTCAAAGGACTTCGTTGTTTTCTGTCGCGGTCACAGAGCTCTAAAATTCTGTTAAAAAACTGTTAAAACTGCGAATGAAGCCTGGTCTGTTAGTGTTAGCAATCTCACTCGCATGTCAATCGTACTTGTGACCTTATGTAAAAAAACGTTTCATAACATCAGCTAAAACATATTAACTATCGCACACTGTCCCGTTATAAGACAATAAGGCAATTCAGTTTGTAATTTTATTATTAAAATTGTCAATAAATGTATGTCCATATTTAAGATCGTACTGCAAACTGTCGCGTTGAAATGGGTACCATTGTTACACCCAGACTATTTATCTACTTTCCATATTGCTGATTGGACCAAATATTGTTGTGCCATGATCCAATCCTGAACTAATGGCCTCAGCCAATCCACATGTAATTTTGAAGATTATTTGCATATACACGACAATAAATAGTCAGTCCACGTACATAAAATAGTATCTTCATCTTTAACCATGACGAGAAGTGGCACCATGGACGCAAAGGCATGGATCATCGGCAGCTCCGTTCAGCTCAGTTTCTTATTTTCTTACTAAAATAGTTAATGTTGTATTTTTTCAATTAGCAGAAGTTACAACCCGATAAAAAATATTGGAAGTCGAAAGCCAAAGCTTCAGAAGAGTTGGTTTTATTCAGCCTGAATAACATCGCATGCAACTACAAAGATCTACTCCAAAAATCTACTGGTTTGTACATTCACAGTTCGTCTTTTTATACACTTTACATTCAAGTCAAGACATCCCTAATATGCAAAGTAGAACATGCCCATTTCCAATCACCTCTGACACATGTTTCCTGAGGACCGCTTGTCCCATAAACCTTAAAGTTTACCTTTCTTTACAACTAGCCTGATCCTTACCTATCATAAACTAAGGAAACAGAATCCATCAGCCCCCCTTTCCTTGTCTTGGTACATCTGTTCACTCCTAACATCTGTTAATCCCGAACGCGCATCTTTTCTCAGGGTAATAAAAACAATGATGTCTTGTAAGAGTCTGTTATAATCATTCTAGGTTTCCTATCATGTTTACTTTTACGACTCACTGCTTCCTGCACTCCTCTCTGTTCTAACTCCATTTGGTGCCCTTAAGTATCCTGGGGCCTGCATCTGCTCACCAATGCTTCACCACCTATCTTACTATGTCTGTCTCTCTCCAATCCTCTAGTTACTTAAAACTAATCGAAAACCATGGTATGCTTACCTACTAATCTTTAATATTGATTACACATATTTGATTACAAAACAGGTATAACCTTTTAACACTAAATATACCATATTAACAAACCTATATCCATATTAGATTGTGGCATTGTGTTCATTGTGCACCCACCCCCAAAAATATCCTAATAAAACACACACACGGTGTAACGTTTGTTAATTATATAATATAACTTAGCACTTTGTGTAGATATAGGTATTAGCCATTACAGATTATTTAAAAAATGTTTTATTAGTTGTCTCATCTCTTGGACTTTTTTATTTTTAAGTAGCTGTGTTGCTCCTTTCTCTAGTCTGCTCTGCAACCTGAAAAACAGACACTAAATCAGTCTTAAGTGGTAAATACATTTTGTTTTGTTTTTCTGCAACTCATACAGCCGCTGGCTACCTGTAGTGTTGTCTCCAAACTCCATGTGAAAAAGGCTGTGTTGGCTTGACGAGCTAGTCCGTCAATGAGATGCAGGCCACAAAACAACTAATTGGCAACCCCAAAACTGACCTTCTCAGAATCACTACATAATTCAAAAGTTTTAAACCCTTAACTACATCGGGAAGTATATTTTTCCTATACTATACTATTATTTAATTGATCCTCTTTTCAGTGTTGGCCCGGTCACTCATGAGTTTCCTAATCTTTGAGAAAATACATTTCTGAATCGTCTCCCTCAACTGTCAAACGTGCAGTGGGCAGATCCGGAACCTTGCTCTGTCAAACTAAAACTATGCCTGCAGGGCCATATTTATGGTCAAATGTACTTGTGCCATCAGTATACAGGGTGATTTCTGATTCAAACTTTAACTCTGAATCAATTTAACTTTCTGTGCCACGTCAACCATACACTTAGAGAAAGACACATGGGGGCTTCTCTGGTTGGCTATGGGGCAGCTAGGCTATCTGAGCCTTGGCTTCTTCCGATTCCGTTTTGAACAAAACTGCTTAGTCTTTTCTGAACCACTCTCTACGTTTAGCTTTTTGAGCACTAATCTGCTGGGAGTCTTTTCTGACAGCCTCGCACTGCACTTACTCAGCTTTGATTGCAGACTCCTTACCCTTACCTCTGAGTCTGACCCAGCCTTTGACCCCTCTCTCTTCCCTCTTTCTCTAACCTTTAACCTCTAATCTTTCTCCTTAATGAGATGATCAAATTCTGCCTGCCTTGTGTCCCTTTCTCTAATCTATATCTAGTCCATTAACCACTCTATAACACAAGTTAATTCTGTGACAAAACTAGCTTGATGCTTATTACTTTCATCCACAGCTCTCACCTCTGTTACCTGACTAGCCTCTGCTTCAAATAGTCTACATGTAGGCACACACTATACTAAACTATCAAATGTAACTTTTTTTATGAGAACTTGTGGGACCTCATCCTACCCAGGGCCATATAGAGATATAAACATATCTCTTTCAACGGCTCTGATCCTACCAAAGGCCAAAAACCATCTTCCCAGCAAAAGAGCATTCCCATTAATACAATTACCTTAAACATAACGTCTTGCTAACGAAATGAAAGGACTTAACGGCGTAACACATACTAGCCTAGGTGACGGTCTACTCTCTCGCCAACACTACCGTCTTCCACCTCCTACCCATTCATCTTCATAATCTTACAATTTACAATGAAACGGTTCACAGAATTGCAGGCAATTAATATGATGTTCAGAAAATGTTACAGTGCATGTAAATGCTTAACCATATTTCAATTATTGAGGTAGAAACTTGAGTTATACAGTAGGTTAACTCTCAATGCAAGCCAGTAAGGCTACTCGGTGGTTGATTTGCTAAGCATTTTCCTTCACTGAAAAAAGTAGCTGCTCTGGTCCTTTCTCTAGTCTGCCCTGCAACCTGAAAAACAGACACTGAATCAGTCTAAGTGGTAAATACAAAGTATAATACAAATACAAATATAAAGTAATGAAAGGCTTGAATATACAGTGTTTCATGAGTGATAATGTATTTATCTATATCTACCCCCACACAATTGTGTTACTCGACATCGCTTTCCGCGCTTTACTTTCTTGTAGCTTTTTCTTCTTGTAGGGGAGACCGGGGCTGGTGGTCACACGGGTTGGTTGTCACATTGCTTATATCTTATCTCCAGAAGGGGGTAGTATAATATTTTTGATATCAAAATGCTCCCTCTAGGGGTTAGAGGTCATCCATGTTGTGATTTCATGTTGTGGTCACACACCATTGAGGTGAGTACACTTTTTATGTTTTGGCGAGCAAAAGTAAAATTCGCTCTTTAGATTTTTATGTTCTAGGTTGATTTGCTTGTAATGTATCTACAAACAGTTCATTACATGAAACACTGGAAAAGGATTGCTTTATTTTAGACAGGTTTTTATTTCGCTAGGCTACAACATGTGGTTGCTAGCTAAACATTTAGGCTAAGTGCTCTGCTGGGGCTGGTTGTCACATTCATTTTGGGGCTGGTTGTCACATGTGACAACCAACCCCCTTGTAACATATTAGTGATACATTTGGTATTATTTATTTTTTGTTGGCAGAGATATGACGCGAACATTTGTTAGGAAGACAGAGAAGGGTCAGACAGCACCAGACGTGATGCTAAGGGCAGCCAGGCAGGTTAAAAATCAGAACAGAAGTATCCGAAGCACAGCAAAGGATTTTAACATTAACTATCGCACACTGTCCCGTTACTGTAAAAAAATAAGTGCAGAAGATATCCAGGGGGAGCATTCTTGTCCATCTGTGCCTGTAGGTTACCAAAAGAACTGGCAGGTATTTAGTGAAGAGCAGGAGAAGCAGCTGGAGGAGTATGTAATTCGAGCTTCAGATATCTACTTTGGGCTCTCACCAAGAGAGGTCCGGAGACTTGCCTATCAATTTGCTGTTGCTAACAAAGTTCCTGTGCGCCAGTCACGGCAAGAGAAGGAGATTGCTGGTGAAGACTGGTTTTCAGGTTTCCAGAGACGCCATGCGAGAACCTTTCAATCAGGACACCTGAGGCAACGAGTTTGGCACGTGCCACCAGCTTCAACAAGGAGAATGTGTCCTCCTTCTTTAACCATCTGGAGGAGGTGATGAAAAGGAAGAGGTTTGAGCCACAATCCATTTGGAACATGGATGAGACGGGTATCACCACTGTTCACAAGCCAAACAAAATTGTTGGACGGAAAGGGTTTAAACAGGTGGGGTCCCTCACATCAGCCGAAAGGGGCACTCTGGTCACTCTGGCTTGTGCTGTTTCTGCAACGGGGAACAACATCCCACCCTTTTTCATCTTTCCCCACTTTAAAGGTAATTTCCTCACTGGTGGGCCAATAGGCAGCAAGGGATCTGCAAATCCAAGTGGCTGGATGAAGGATGAGCAATTCCTAGATTTCATCAAGCACTTCATTAAACACACAAGGTGCTGTGAGGAGAGGCCATGTCTCCCCCTCCTTGATAACCATGGCTCTCACCTGTCTATTGGAGCACTAGACTATGCCAGGGCAAATGGTCTAACCATGCTGTCATTCCCGCCACACTGTTCACACCGCCTTCAACCTCTCAACAGGTCAGTGTATGGGCCTTTCAAAAACATGTGAACACTGCTTCTGCCTCATGGATGTTGATGAATCCAGGAAAAACTATGACAATCTACGACATCCCTGGCATTGTTGCCACTGCCTACCCTCAGGCTGCAACACCTGTAAACATCCAGTCAGGATTCAGGGTGAGCGGAATATATCCATTCAACCGGGAGGTGTTTGGTGACTGAATTCATTGGTGCTTCCACCACAGATAGTCCATACCCAGGGACTGGCCCAGCCAGCAGTACAGAACAACACAGACAGGAGTCCAAGAGGAGAGCCCTCCCTGCACCCAAGCCACTCCTTACCGCGGCACTACACGTGCACCCTTCAACCAGGAACTTCAGAGACACGTGGAAGTCATGTTCAAATAGAACTCCAGAAGACCTCCGGCCTTACCCGAAGGCAGGCCCAAGGAAGAATGTTCTTCAAAATAGGAGGAAAAGAAAGAGTGCCATCTTAACAGACGCACACACAAAGTCAAGAAAACTCTTTATAAAAAGAATGCCAAAAAAACAAATCTTCCAACTGAAACACTCCCTACAGAAGGTTAAAGAAAAGCAAAACGAAAGAGACAGGAGATGCAGTCATCATCTGAAGAGAAGGAATGTTTCTGTCTGGTCTGTGGTGAGCCCTTCTCTAACAGCCGCGCCAAAGAAACATGGCTGCAGTGCTACAATTCTTTGATTGGGCACATAAGGACTGCACAGCTGGCCTTCCACTGTACCTATACCAGAATTGTGAGACAGAAATTTCAGATAGCGACTAAGTTCAAAGTTTTGCATTTAGTTATCATCATCATCATCATCATCATCATCATCATCATCATCATCATCATCATCATCGTCATCCGCTTTGTCCGGGGTCGGGTCGCGGAGGTAGCAGTTCAAGCAGGGCATCCCAAACTTCCCTTTCCCGGGCCACATTAACCAGCTCTGACTGGGGGATTCCAAGGCGTTCCCAGGCCAGTGTGGAGATATAATCCCTCCACCTGGTCCTAGGTCTGCCCCGCGGCCTCCGTCCAGCTGGACGTGCCTGGAACACCTCCCTAGGGAGGCGGCCAGGTGGCATCCTTACTAGATGCCCGAACCACCTCAACTGGCTCCTTTCTACGCAAAGGAGCAGCGGCTCTACTCCGAGTCCCTCACGAATGGCTGAACTTCTCACCCTATCCCTAAGGGAGATGCCAGCCACCCTCCGGAGGAAACTCATTTCCGCCGCTTGTATCCGCGATCTCGTTCTTTCGGTCATGACCCACCCTTCATGACCATAGGTGAAGTAGGAACGAAGATAGACCGGTAGATTGAGAGCTTTGCCTTCTGGCTCAGCTCTCTCTTCGTCACAACGGTGCGATAGAGCGACTGCAACACCGCACCCGCTGCTCCAATTCTCCGGCCCATCTCTCGTTCCATTTTACCCTCACTCGAGAACAAGACCCCAAGATACTTGAACTCCTTCACTTGGGGTAAAGACTCATTCCCTACCTGGAGTAGACTGGAGCATTTAGTTATGCCTACAAGAAAACAATTCAGAGTGATTGATAAACATAACGGGTACCTTATTGTTATTATTGTTCAAAGCTCTTTTTAATATGTGTTAGTACCCTGAAGTAGTTATAATGTTCCAGTCATTTGTTACATGATTAATTGTTCTTAATACTTTATCTTTATGAAATAAAACTTACGTTTTTCTTACTGTATAGTCCCTATTCCTTTATTTTATGGTAAGATAATATTGGGAAAACCAACCCCATAGTGTGTGACAACCAACCCTGTGATGGGGTTGGTAGTCACAAGTGCACAACTGATATTTTAAGATCTACAGTGCATCCGGAAAGTATTCATACCCCTTCACTTTTTCCACATTTTAATATGTTACAGCCTAATTACAAAATGGATTAAATAAAAAAATGTTCTCAACATTCTACATACAATACCGCATAATGACAAAGTGAAAAATGTTTTTGGGAATTTTTTGCAAATGTATTACAATAAAAAAAAAAAAATATCACAGGTACATAAGTATTCACACCCTTTGCTGTGACACTCAAAATTGAACTCAGGCGCATCCCGTTTCCACTGATCATCCTTGAGATGTTTCTACAACTTGATTGGAGTCCACCTGTGGTAAATTCAATTGATTGGACATGATTTGGAAAGGCACACCTGTTTATGTAAGGTCCCACAGTTGACAGTGCATATCAGAGCACAAACCAAGTTATGAAGTCCAAGGAATTGTCTGTAGACCTCCGAGACAGGGTACTATCAAGGCACAGATCTGGGAAAGGGTACAAAAAAATTTCTGGGTATGTAAAGTTACAAAGCCCATAGGTCACGCCAAAGGTAGCTACTCTCACAGAAAACAGTGCTCATGAACTGCCTGAAACGCTTCGTTCCTAAAACGGAAGTAAATGCATACTTTATTAACCCATTAAAGCCCATTAGTAACCCATTTTGACAGAGAGAAATGAGTGCTCAGATTGCGCTACCCTGTGTTTTTAAGTAGATGCATAGTTTTTTAACCCATTAAAACCCTGGCAGCTCATTTTAACAGGGAGATGAGTGCTCAGAATGCACTACCCTGTGTTTTGAAGTAAATGCACACAGAGTGGGCTCGTCGGGAGGGGGGCCTTAAGGAGACATCAGCTAAAACCAATCGTTTCAGACAAGTGGGTGAATAGAGGTGCTGCAGACCCAGACAATTTGGAAAAAATGTATTGCTTATTGCACATTAAAACGCATACAACTATTGTAGAACTCCAAAATAAAGGTATGAACCTGATCATTTTGCATAATATGACCCCTTTAAGGTTAGTGTTTAATCAGCATCTGTTAAACTACTGGTACAAATTTATTTTGAATTTTTTAGTTACTGAATGCTGTTCACAGAACATGTTTTAATCTATTTTTATGGCACAGGTAGCCATGGAACTCAGGATGAAACAAGTATTTGATTTCCTGTCAAGTAATGTTTATCCTGTTGAATTTAACAAACAACAAAAGCAAACTTTAAGAAGATATTCTGCCAAATTTACCATTCTGAGTAAGTATTTAAAGTTGCACACTGTAACAAGATGCTAAGCTATTCCCACTGATAATCTACTGACATTAATATTTCTGCTTTTGATTTAGATGGAGAATTGTTTAATGGGTCAGTAGGAAAACCCAGAAAGGTGGTTACAAATGCAGTAGAATGCAAGCAGCTTTTTTATGAATTCCATGACTCACCCATTGGAGGGCACGCAGGTCTTTTTAAGACCAGAAATGCTTTGTCCTCCAGATACTACTGGCCAGGAATGTCTGTCGACATTGAAAAATTGGTAAACATCTTTGATGGGTATCAGAACAATATTTCACAAGTATAATTTGATAAATATGTATGAGGTTGCTCGGTTAAGTAAAAATCATTATCGGTAGCAATATTGTTTTTAGTAATATACCTTTTCTCCATATTAAAGGTTGCTACATGTGACAAATGTCAAAAAGTTGGAAGACCTTTAATGGTTGAAGCCACATTACAGAATATTCAGGTAAGTAAATAATAAATAATAAACAGTAAAATAATAATAATAATAATAATAATAATAATAATAATAATAATAAAAACTGTAAATACATTCCTAATCAGGAATAGTTTTCCAGGTAAGGTTTATATACAGAAGTACTAAAATTAATGCTATTTGTTACCACTAATTTGTGTTTTCAAAGGTATCCTCTGTCTGGGAATTGGTTGGGGTGGATTTAACTGGACCGCTCCCCGAAACAGCAGAAGGATACAAATATATATTTACTGCCACTGATTATTTTTCAAAGTGGGTAGAAGCCTTCCCTCTAAAAAACAAAAGTGCAAAGGAGGTTGCCAAAATTTTGTGCACTATAATTTATAGACATGGGTGTCCTCTCCGAATCCTCTCAGATCAGGGAAGGGAGTTTATTAATGGGGTAAGTATTTTACAAGAAAATTTGCATGTGGAAGAAACTGTGAATGCCACACTAAGACATACTAAGATTAGGAAAGAGAAACACTATAAATATAGGCAGTTTGGGGGGAGATAGGACACTATAGGACAAAACACAAAGACAGCTCTTCTTCACCAAACATCGAAATTCTTCACTCTGGTAAACATACTCTTATACTTATAGAGAACTAGAAAAAGTACAGAGTGTCAAGGCCGAACAGTAGATGCTTTAGCTGTCAGGGGGGTAATACCATTTTGATTTGGAGGAAGTAATTGATTAGCCAAAGACATGGACATAATATGTTCATGGAAGAATCTTGGGAAGGCATTGATCCAGCAGTGGATTGAAAACTGCTAGAATTTGTTTCAAATTATTTTGTATAACTAATTCCACAGATTAACAGATCAATATGTGAACTGTTAGCAGTCACTCACAGTGTGACTGCTGCTTATCACCCACAAACCAATGGGCTTGATGAGAAGACAAACCACAACATCAAGAGGTAATTAAGCATATGCACTGGTTTATTTTAGATTTCAATTTCACGAACTGACTTGTGGCAAAGGTGGCATCCTATGACAGTGCCACATTTAGTCATTGAACTTTTTAATTTTTATTTTAGGGCTTTGGCAAAACTTGTCAATGAGCATCAAAATGACTGGGACTTGTACTTGGATGCCACTCTGTTTTCATTGAGATCCAAAATTCATACAAGTACGAAATATAGCCCATTTCTTTTGATGTATGGAAGGGAGGCAAGATTTCCCTCAGAAGTACCAGAAGAATTACCGGTATGTTTCTCGTTTTGGCTGTTTTGTTAAAACACGTCTCTGTGTTGTGCAGGGTACCAAAGGATTCCATTTTTTTAACAATGGAAAAAATTATTTTAAAAATGATTACACCTTTATACAGTTCCATTAACATGTTGATAATTATTATTTTTTTGCTAGCTTTCAACTTTAGTCTTACCAGAGCAGTCTGCATATTACGACAAAGCCAAATCTTTCAGGTGACAAAACACCTGATGCATCTGATACGGAGTCTAAAGCAGAAATGACATCTGGATATCATCACACTTCTCCTGATCAGTCTCCAATTCCTCCAGTGTTGAAAATAAATGATGAGTTTGAGGCAATACCAGTCACAAGAGCAGAAACACCTAACTGTTCGGCCACAGGCAGTCAGTTCAACAAGATCAGTCACAGTACTGAATCCACTTGCTCAGGGGAAAAAACAAGAATTTCCAAGTGAGAACGTGCCGTCAGCTAGGTCAAGTGAGGTACTTTGCAACACACGAGACAGGTGCTGTAAAATAAAACGATTATAGTTGTTTAGGTTCCATCTGGTTCGTTGTGTTCTCTATATTGGTTTACATTCTCTTTGATGTTGTTCACAATACGAAGTGTTATTTTATTAACATTATCACCAATTATTAACTCATTAACTATGAAGAACGCTTTTATTAACCTGTTCAACTAGTTTCATATTGTGTATGGAAGTAACTTTATGTGACTTGAACTGTTACATCTTTTTAGTGAAGCAGCTGTGGTCTCAAAAGGCAGTTGGTCAAATTGAAGCAGTGGTTGGTCCATGCAAACTGTATGACTCTTTCTTTGAAACACTTAAAGAATCTGGCTGGTTGACATATTGTTCAATGTTCAAAGTAATGTGGTTAAAATGTTTAGAGCTTTGAATTTACTATCATTAAGATTTTGTACATAATGCATAAATGTAAATTACTTAAAAAGAGTTCTACCAACCATATTACCCAGAGTTCCCAAGTACATCAGACGAGATCTTATCCAGCACTTGTCTTGACGAGCGCAATATATTTTTGTTGTTGTATTTGTTTGTGCAATTTGTCTTCAAAATGTATAGCCTACATTAGCCATTCCAGAATTTTTTTTTATTTGGGGTAAGACAATATCATAGGTGTTGCATGATTTGATAACATACCATTACCATTACTACTCTGCTGTCGCCTGTTCATTGAATGATTTAAATACATACGCCAGTATGATAAATTGCGTTCAATGCCTTTAATCAAATCTGAATATCTCCATGTTCAACCATTGCACTTATAGCCGAACCCCCACAATTAAAACTGGGACGTCTATGTAGGATGTAAAGCAACATATTTATCAAGGAATCGAGAACTTATCCAGAAGAGGCTTTGAAAATCCAAAAACAATACTTTGAATTACAAAGTGCATGGCCTAAATTAGAATGAAATACACAGATGCATTAGGGATAGTCAAATTACTTTATTGTATGCCTAAGTGTAGAAAGATTTTTTTTAAAATAAAGTTCTGTTTCTTATGCACAGGTCTGGCCTCGTAACATTTGTCATATGTTTTAAAACAAATCAATACATTCAAAGTAACACCTTTCTTAGATGGCCTACTCTGGTGAATAAAAACGCTGTTTTGTTTGGCCTTAAACATCATGTGAACAAGCTTGGGAAATGTAGATAAACAAAACATGATTTTTAGTTACTTCAGTAAAGTAGAACTAATATTGATGTCCCTTGACAGAAGGAGGGGGTGAATGAGATAGGCCAGTTGTAAGGTTTTATGTAGTCAACATCAATAAATAAAATGACACACTTGACAGGACACTCGATGGATAAGCACAGTTCCATAATGAAAAGGTGGCTGTCTTTTGGAAAGATTAGTACTTTTACAGATCTCAAACTATCATCTGCAACAAATAGGCCTAACTCTATTAACACTGCTGTGAGGTGGATGGAAAGAATCAGCCGCTGTAGAGAGGATTGGTCAACACAGTCCTCTGTGACGTGAAGGCTACTTTTACTGTAAAAGAGAGAGAGAGAGACAGAGAGACAGAGATAAAGATATTAATTGTATTCTTCAATAACAATTTTACACTGCGCATTGCTTTCTCAAACAGGAGCTGTTTATGAAATGTCTTCGAATTACTGTCCTACAACCCAAAAATTATATTTTACCCAAATTTATTTATTTCAGACTAAATTTAGATTACTAATAAAATGAGTGCAGTTCATGGCTTTAAATTACAAGATATCTCCGCCGACCGCTGGTCGCATATACTGGCATATGCCACAGCAGAACTCTGTCGCCGCCGACCACAGGTCACGTATACTGGCATATGCCGCGGCACAACTCACTCGCTGCCGACCACCGGTCGCATATACTGGCATATGCCGCGACACAACTCAGTCGCCGCCGACCGCCGGTCACAGCATATACTGGCATATGCTGCGGCAGAAGTCACTCGCCGCCGACTGTTCTAGTGGCTCGCGGTCGCATATACTGGCTTATGCCAGCAAAAATCCCAGTCCGCTGGTTGTGACACCAAAATGAACATATATTAAAAATAAGTTGGCAGGGTTCAAGCAGAAATGTATTATTTAAATTAAATATATCACTGTAGTTGGTTATAACAACAAAAATCGTTTTTGTTGATTATTTTTAGCTTTGTCTTTTTAAAAAGCAAGATATCCCTACCAGAATATAAAAAAAAATTTGGATTCAAAGGAAGGAATACAGAAAATATAATGTCGCTGGCGAGCCGCGAACACGCTACCTCCAAAACATTAATCGGGTGCGCTGTGTAGCTCGCTCTTGCACCAATGACTATGTTTGAGGGAGCGTGTTCACGGCTCGCCTGCGACAGTATATTTTCGATATTTTGGATCTTAATTTTTAGTTATATTCATTGCTATACTTGCTTTCTTGCTACTTTACATGAACTAACAAACAGGTTGCTGCGGTCCACACGTAGGACCACTTGGTGCAAGAGATAGGCTATTTTAAAGAATACAAAGCCAAACAACCTGTTAGAATATGACTATGGAGAGGTTCGCATATATAACTATACAACTAGAAAACTAAAATGAAAAACGGATAATATCTAAGGTTTATACGATGAGCGGGGCTCCTTCAGCTCACTTTGATAGCGGAGTATATTGGATGCAAAAAAGGTGCATTTTCAGTTAACAACAATGTTGCCGCGCCTTGTCACCTATCCTGTTTGTGGTATTCATGGACAGGATCTCACGGCGTAGCCGCGGGGGAGGGGGGCTGCGGGTTGGTGGGCAGAGGATTGCATCACTGCTTTTTGCAGATGATGTGGTCCTGATGGCATCATCGGTCTGCGACCTGCAGAACTCATTGGATCGGTTCGCAGCCGAGTGTGAAGCGGCTGGGATGAGGATCAGCACCTCCAAATCTGAGGCCATGGTTCTCAGCAGGAAACCGATGGATTGTCTACTCCAAGTAGGGAATGAGTCTTTACCCCAAGTGATGGAGTTCAAGTATCTCGGGGTCTTGATCTCGAGTGAGGGGAAAATGGAACGAGAGATGGGCCGGAGAATTGGAGCAGCGGGTGCGGTGTTGCAGTCGCTTTATCGCACCGTTGTGACGAAGAGAGAGCTGAGCCAGAAGGCAAAGCTCTCAATCTACCGGTCTATCTTCGTTCCTACTCTCACCTATGGTCATGAGGGGTGGATCATGACCGAAAGAACGAGATCGCGGATACAAGCGGCGGAAATGAGTTTCCTCCGTAGGGTGGCTGGCATCTCCCTTAGGGATAGGGTGAGAAGTTCAGCCATTCGTGAGGGACTCGGAGTAGAGCCGCTGCTTCTTTGCGTAGAAAGGAGCCAGTTGAGGTGGTTCGGGCATCTAGTAAGGATGCCACCTGGCCGCCTCCCTAGGGAGGTGTTCCAGGCAAGTCCAGCTGGGCAGAGGCCGCGGGGCAGACCTAGGACCAGGTGGAGGGATTATATCTCCACACTGGCCTGGGAACGCCTTGGAATCCCCCAGTCAGAGCTGGTTAATGTGGCCCAGGAAAGGGAAGTTTGGGATGCCCTGCTGGAACTGCTTCCTCCGCGACCCGACCCCGGACAAAGCGTATGAAGATGATGATGATGATGATGACAACAAAACATTAAGATATCCTATACTGTACATAACAATAAAGAGTTACTCGCCAGGCATGCTGGGAGTTAAACCCCACGCAACGTTATCTTGATTAGTCAAATTTCTTCAAGTACAAAGATGTCTGCCATGCGCAGGGTTGACCCCCAGCTCCAAAATAAATTTGGTAATCCAGCTAAGAATAAATCTAAGAACGTCTCTTCGTCTGATATGACAAATTTGTTGTTCCAAACCGTACAAATATCCATCCATCCATTCCATCCATTTTCCGCGCTTATCCGAGGCCGGGTCGCGGTGGCAGCAGGCTCAGCAGGGAATTCCAGCCGTCCCTATCCCCAGCAACGTTTTCCAGATCCTCCTGGAGCATCCCGAGGCGTTCCCAGGCCAGACGAGATATATAATCCCGCCAGCGTGTTCTGGGTCTACCCCGGGGTCTCCTACCAGTAGGGCGTGCCGGGAAAACCTCCAACGGGAGGTGCCCAGGAGGCATCCTGATCAGATGCCCGTACCACCTCATCTGGCTCCTTCCAACGCGAAGGAGCAGCGGCTCTACCCGAGCTCCTCCGGATGACCGAGCTCTTTACCCTATCCCTAAGGCTGAGCCCAGCCACCCTACGGAGGAAACACATTTCAGCCGCTTGTACTCACGATCTTATTCTTTCGGTCACTACCCAAAGCTCATGACCATAGGTGAGGGTTTGAACGTAGACCGACTGGTAAATCGCGAGTTTCGCCGTTCGGCTCAGCTCCTTCTTCACCACGACGGTCCGGTACAACGCCCGCATTACTGCTGATGCTGCACCAATCCGCCTGTCAATCTCGCGCTCCATTTTTCCCTCATTCGTGAACAAGAACCCGAGATACTTGAACTCCCTCGCTTGGGGCAGCAACTCACTCCCAACCCGGAGAGAGCACTCCACCGTTTTCCGGCAGAGAACCATGGCCTCAGACTTGGAGGTGCTGACTCTCATCCCGACCGCTTCACACTCAGCTGCAAACCGCTCCAGTGCATGCTGAAGGTCACAGTCTGAAGAAGCCAACAGAACCACATCATCTGCAAAAAGCAGAGAAGCAATTCTGAGGTCCCCAAACTGGACACACTCCTCCCCCCGGCTACGCCTTGAGATTCTATCCATGAAAATCACAAACAGAACCGGTGACAAGGGGCAACCCTGGCAGAGTCCAACACCCACTGAAAACGCATTTTACTTTGTGCCGAGTACACGGACACAGCTCTCACTCCGGTTATATGGGACCGAATGGCTCGTAGCAACGACCCCGGCACCCCATACTCCCGCAGTGCCCCCCACAGGACGCCCCGGGGGACACGGTCATAGGCCTTCTCCAAGTCCACAAAACACATGTAGACTGGATGGGCAAACCCCATGCCCCCCCAAACAGCCCCGCAAGGGTAAAGAGTTGGTCCACTGTTCCACGACCAGGACGGAATCCGCATTGCTCCTCCTGGATCCGAGGTTCGACAATCGGTCGGAGTCTTCTTTCCAACACCCTGGCATAAGCTTTCCCAGATAGGCTGAGAAGTGTGATACCCCGATAATTGGAGCACACCCTCCGGTCCCCTTTTTTAAAAATGGGAACCACCACCCCGGTCTGCCACTCCAATGGTACCGTCCCAGACCTCCAAGCGACACTGAAGAGGCGTGTCAACCAAGACAGCCCGACAATGTCCAGAACCTTCAGCATCTCGGGGCGAATCTCATCCACATCCGGCGCCTTGCCGCTGAGGAGCTTCCCAACTACCTCAGTGACCTCTGCCAGGGATATTGCTGAGACTTCCCCCGAGTCTTCGAACTCTGCCTCCTCCACAGAGGAAGTGTTGGCGGGGTTAAGAAGTTCCTCAAAGTGCTCCTTCCACCGCCCGACGATATACCCAGTCCGGGTCAGCAATTCTCCTCCCCTGCTCAACAGAGCCTGGGCCAATCCCTGCTTTCCCTTTCTGAGCCGTCTAACGGTTTGCCAGAACTTCCTTGAGGCCAACCGAAAGTCCTTCTCCATAGCCTCCCCGAACTCCTCCCACACCCGGGTTTTGCTTCTTTGACTACCGGCTGCAGTCCTTCGGGCCGCCCGGTACCCGTCTGCTGCTTCAGGAGACCCCTGGGCCAACCAAGCCCGAAAGGCCCCCTTCTTCAGTCTGACGGCTTCTTTTACCGCTGGAGTCCACCAGCGGGTTCTTTGGTTGCCGCCACGACAGGCACCGACGGCCTTCTGACCACAACTCCTAGCAGCCGCTTCCACAATGGAGGTTTTGAACATGGTCTACTCGGAATCAATATTCCCAACCTCCCCCGGGATGCACGAGAAGTTCTTCCGGAGGTGGGAGTTGAAGACCTCCCAGACAGGGTCCTCAACCAGACGTTCCCAATTCACCCTCACTACACGTTTGGGTTTACCGGGTCTGTAGTCTGTGTTGAAGTCCCCCAGCAGAACTATAGAATCACTATATGGCACCCTTTCCGGGACCCCACCCAGCGACTCCAAGAAGGTCGGATACTCCGAACTGCCATTTGGTGCATAAGCACAAACAACAGTCAGAGCGTTCCCCCCAGCGACTCGCAGCCGCAAAGAGGCGACCCTCTCGTTCACCGGGGAAAACTCCAATACAGCGGCACCCAGCCGGGGACTCGTAAGAATCCCCACACCTGCCTGGCGCCTCTCACCCTGGGCGACTCCGGAAAAAGAAAACCAGAACCAGAGCTATGCATCGAGACGAGCCCAACTATGTCTAGTTGTTAGTGCTCCACCTCCCGCACTAGCTCCGGTTCCTTTCCCACCAGAGAGGCTACATTCCACGTCCCTAGGACCAGTCTACGATGCCAGGGGTCAGCACGCCTAGGTCCCCGCCTATGCCTGCCACCCGATTGGCATTGCACCTGACCCCAATGTCTATCCCTGCACGTGGTGGACCCACAGGGCAGAATCGGGAAGTGGAAAAGGAAAAGGAGCGCTTTGAGAAAGACGATGTACACCACTATCTCCTTAGTTTGGCACCTCAACTTAGACGTTTGCCCACTGAGAAGCAGTCATGGGTTTGTTGTAAGATCAGTGAGCTTATGCATGAGGCAGAATGTCCTTCCAATATGTGTCAACCCACTTATCCACCCCATGTTAGCTATTCCCAGCAGTTCACATACACACCTCTATTGCCCCCCCCCCCATTTCAAATGCTTATTGTTATATGATGTATTACCTTGTATTTTTTTCTTGTTGTTTAGTAAATTGCCTTAACTGTGGATCCGTTCTCTTTGTTTTAATATGATTATTATCATTGTGATTATTAATATTTTAAACGTGTGTTCATAAGAAGAACATTCAATGGAACAAAGCCCCAATCTGGAAATATATTGACTGTGGAAGACCCTGCTATACAGTATGAGATACTTTGTTGGGGTAAGAAAGAACATGTAAATTGAGCTGAAAAAAGGTGGTAGGTAGGTTTTTAGGGGACACGCTTCATCAGCCATAATTGCATGTGGCAACTTGCCTAACTCAGGCGCAGATGGCAATGCAGCTGGTGGTGGCACGTTTAGGGCGTCATTTTTGCTAAAATCCCCCCATCTTTGTTGCTGCCATATGCACCCACATCAAAAGCCAGAAACTTGTAGTCTGCATTGACAAGGGTAAGCAACACCAGAGAAGGTGTATGCTGTAAGCTACACTATCACTAGGCCACACTAGAGGCTCTTGTGTGTTATTACGCTCGCCTTTGGCCTCCAGTCTAGCATCTTCGAGGCCTTAACGTTATTTGAGCACGACAAAGACAACAATGTCATTATGTTTAAAGACAGTTCAAACAAGGAAAATGCCCACCTCAAGCAAACTGCCCGTCGTCATTCAGGATTGATTGGTTTGCGGTAGTTCGTCCATTTTCTCCCGATGTGTGGGGCAAGCACTCACAACAGGGTCTCAAAGTGTTCGACGGTCATCCTAAAATACTGCCTGAAACGACTGTGATATAGGCACAGCTCCTGTATAAGCCAATGGCACTCGCCATGTTCCGTGCGCCTCTTCAAAATTGGATGGACCCAGAATCTCCATTTCTTTTTTCTAAGCAAAAGGAGGACATCGTCGTCGCTGCTACTGCTTAGCTCCATTTTGTTTTCTCTGAGGCGATTATTTGTTGCTGAAGAAAATGGAACACGAAAATGTGGAAAATTTGCATCAGACCCGGTGTGCATAGTTGTCATGTGAAATATTCACACGCGAATTTTCGCATTGCACCAGTGTGAAACAGCTTTTAGCAGAAAGCTTTCTCTAATAGAATTTTTTTTAGGCCTGACTTAAAAGAGGATAGTCTGTAGCATCCTCAGATGGTCTGGGAGGGCATTCCACAGATGGGGCTGCAGCACTGAAAGCCTGGTCACCCATTGAGCGATGCTTAGTTTTGGGGATAAGGAGAATCAGGCTGTCCCCAGACCTGAAGCTGCGGGATGATAGGTGGGGTATGATTTAGGCATGGACATTTTAGGCCATATCACTATTTGAATATTCTATCAAAAATATTTCGGTTAATCGATTAATTAATTAAGGGCTGCAGCTTCGGTAGTCAAAGAAGCAAAAACCCGGGTGTGGGAGGAGTTCGGGGAGCCTATGGAGAAGGACTTTCGGTTGGCCTTAAGAAAGTTCTGGCAAACCGTTAGACGGCTCAGAAAGGGAAAGCAGGGATTGGCCCAGGCTCTGTTGAGCAGGGGGGGAGAACTGCTGACCCGGACTGGGGATATTATTGGGCAGTGGAAGGAGCACTTTGAGGAACTTCTTAACCCCGCCAACATGTCCTCTGTGGAGGAGGCAGAGTTCGAAGACTCGGGGGAAGTCTCAGCAATATCCCTGGCAGAGGTCACTGAGGTAGTTGGGAAGCTCCTCAGCGGCAAGGCGCCGGGTGTGGATGAGATTCGCCCCGAGATGCTGCAGGCTCTGGACATTGTTGGGCTGTCTTGGTTGACACGCCTCTTCGGTGTCGCGTGGAGGTCGTGGACAGTACCATTGGAATGGCAGACCGGGGTGGTGGTTCCCATTTTTAAAAAGGGGGACCGGGGGGGGGGCGCTGTGGAGCGTCAAGCATGTAAGACGTGTCTGCAGGAGCTCCGCAGGAATGTGACTGTTTAAACTTGTTTTTTGCATGATTTATTGAGACATTTTTGACACTGACAGTTATTGGTAACATCGTCTGTGCCTAACACGTTTTGGTAACTTCTCTAAACCATGACGAGCTGAGGAAAACCCGATACCTCTAAGGTAGCCGCAGCAAGCCACGCCTGTCGCCTGAGCCCAAGGATGCTCTTGTATCCGATGCTAACGACCGTCTGCTAACGCGTATGGAGGCAATGTTGAAGGATATGTGCTCGGATCTTGTGAGTAAATTTGGTGACATTGTATCAGAGGCAGTGAAAAGGGAAATTACGGCTGCTCTTGCTCCGCTGGAGACTAAAGTTACATCGCATGATCAGGCTATTGCGGACCTTGAGCGCTCAGCTAATGACCATGATGACAAGCTAACTACCCTGGAGGCTACTGTTAACTCGCTAACGGATCTGGACCTTATCGAAAAAATGTGAGGACTTGGAGGGACGCTCTAGGTTGAATAATGTACGTGTGGTCGGTGTCCTAGAGGGGTCTGAGGGTACCCGCCCGACGGGCTTTGTGGCTATATTACTACAGAATTTACTCCGCCTGGACAATAACCCTGTGTTGGATCGTGCTCACCGGACCCTCCGCGCTAGACCTGCGGACGGGGAGCCCCCCCGCCCCTTTGTTGTTAGAGTCAATATGTTTCAACAACGGAACGAAATCCTGCGCAAGGCTGGTGAATCCTCTCCTCTTTTCTATAATGGCAAAAGGATCTCAGTTTTCCCGGACTTCACAACTGCAGTGGCCAAAAAACTGACTGCTTTTACCAAAGTTAAGAAAGCACTTCACTCGTGCCCAGGTGTTAAATTTGGCCTTTTCTATCCGGCCACTCTTTTAAGTGGACAGGTCCAGAGGTTTGAAGACCCATCACTCGCCATGGACTTTGTTGAGAAAAATATCCAAAACGTGGTGGCCCCAGAAACTATTTAAATAGGCTACATGTTATGATGGACATATTCAGGACTAACTGGTGCATTTATGAATGGGGATTAACATGACTTTATCAGCACTTTTATTTTTTGTGCTATTTGTAACGCAACATTTCTTTTGGTATTCTGCTATGATCAGTTTTGTATCCCCATTACAGTTATTGAAGTAACTGTATTGCACTTTCAGGTGTTAGATAATAGGTGTCTTTTGTTTTAGTTGAAATATTATTAAGGTGCACCAAAACGTATTTACTTGTCACACTCCATATGGAGGGATTTTTTTTACCTCTCCAAGAGCCTTTGAAGGCCAGGTTATGGGTATTTTTGGGGGTAGTGGGCTTCGCGCGTCCCATTTGGGGGGATGCTTCTGCGAGATGTTCAGTGTTCTTTGTGTTTGTTTACCTCCAACTCTTCTCTTTTCTTTTCTTGCTTTTTTGTTTCGCCAAGTGCCCAGATTATTTACTACATTGCTTATTTATTTAACACTTTGCTATGTCTCCGTCTTTGATAGGACAGGACCTCCAGTTTACCAGTTTTAACTGCAAGGGGCTCAACAACCCTGTCAAACGCAGTAAAGTACTACACCATCTTCACCAGCTGGGAGCAAAAGTAATTTTTTTACAGGAGACTCATCTCAAGAATCTAGAGCACTGAAGACTGAAGAAGGGCTGGGTAGGCCAAATCTACCATTCATCTTTCTCCGGTAAGGCCAGAGTAGCGGCTATCCTTTTGCATAAATCGGTCCCGTTTGTTTGCGATCAGACTATTTCTGACAACAATGGCAGATATATTATTGTCACTGGCACGATTCAGGGTTTACGGGTTATATTAGCTACTGTTTATGCACCTAACTGACGATGAGGCTTTCTTTAGACATTTCTTCTCACTTCTCCCAGATCTGTCAACACATTATTTAATATTGGGTGGAGACTTTAATTACTGGCTCGACCCAAAACTAAATCGCTCTTCCTCTAAGCCAGCTGTACCCTCTCGATCGGCCAAAACTATTCGGTCCTTTATGCAGGAGTTTGCAGTATCTGATGCATGGCGTTTTCTTAATCCTTTAAAAAGGGAGTACTCTTTCTTTTCACCTGTCAACAATAGCTTCACTGACTTTATTTAAAAAAATAAAGATTTATTCTTGACTGTTAACAGAACACCAGGAATTTCAGCTTCCCTTCTTTGGGAATCACTAAAGGCTTTTATTAGGGGGGAGATAATCTCATATTCATTATGAGAATGGAGTAAGAAACGAGAAGTTAATATATTTAAGGCAACAACTTTCACAACTTGACAGTATGTATGCAGTCTCGCCTTCCCCAAATGTTTATAAAGAGCGCATCTCGCTACAATCTGAATTTGATGTATTTATGACTCACCGCACTACAGAACTCATGCTGCAGTCTGGGCCGCAGTTTTTTGAACACGGTGATAAGGCCGGCAAATTGCTGGCACACCAAATTCGTCAGGTGTCTGCTTCACGACAAATCTCCCAGGTTCAAACAGATTCGGGGGTTACAGCTAATCCATCTCAAATTAACCTCGCCTTTGAGAAATTTTATAGGTCATTGTATTCATCCGAATGTCCACCTACGGATGCTGACTTTGATCATTTTTTTTCTAATTTGGTTGTACCTACCGTTGATCAGGAAACTGTTGTTAACCTGGGAAAACCTATTACTCTGTTGGAACTCAATGCTGCTGTGCGGTCTCTTCAGGGAGGAAAGTGCCCAGGCCCCGACGGGTACCCGTCTGAGTTTTACAAAATATTTTGGGATAAACTTGCGCCGCTATTATTAGAAATGTATAATGAGGCTTTTGCCCTCGGAATATTGCCCCAGACTCCTAATCAGGCCACTATCTCCCTTCTCTTGAAGAAGGGTAAAGACCCTCTTTCTTGTTCTTCTTATCGTCCTATAAGTCTTTTAAATGTGGATTTCACGCTGTTATCTAAAGTTCTAGCTCTGCGCCTCGAGTCTGTTCTACCCACTGTAGTTCACTCAGACCAGACGGGGTTTGTTCAAAATATACATTCTTTTTCTAATATTAGGAAGCTCTTTAATATTATCTACAATAGCTCATCTAATAGTACTCAGGAAGCTTTAATTTCTCTCGATGCCGAAAAGGCTTTTGACCGAGTTGAGTGGTCATACCTGTTTTATGCGGTCAGAAAATTTGTTTTTGGTGATGCTTTTTTATCTTGGATTAAGTTGCTTTATTCTAATCCACAGGCCTCAGTCAGGACTAATAACACTTGGTCAGGGTACTATTGCCTCTATCGCTCAACAAGACAGGGGTGCCCGTTGAGTCCCCTTTTATTTGCGCTGGCAATTGAGCCGCTTGCTGTCGCGCTTCGTTCGAGTCCAACTATTACAGGCATAGTGCGATATGGTTTGGAAGCAAAGGTCTCACTTTACGCCGATGATTTACTTTTATACGTCTCGGATTTGCAAACATCTATTTTTTTGCTGCTCTGCGCTTGCTTTCAGATTTTGGTTGTTTGTCGGGATATAAGCTGAACTTGGGTAAAAGCGAGTTGTTTCCCATTAATGTAGCTGCTAAGACTTTTCCCCTGCATGGTTTCCCCTTTAAGGTAGCTGACGACAGTTTTTAATATCTTGGAATTCAAGTTACACGTAAACCGGAGGATTTATTTAAGGCCAACTTCTCTCCCTTGCTGTTGAAAGTTAAGGAAGATTTTGAGCATTGGTCCTTACTTAAATTATTCTTGGTAGCTCGTATTAATTGTGTTAAAATGAATGTGCTTCCCCGTTTTTTTGTATCTTTTTCACTGTGTCCCAATCTGTCTAACTAGCTCCTTCAGTCAGGTAGATTCTCTTATTTCTAACTTTCTTTGGGAGGGGAAGGTCCCTAGGCTGTCAAGGCAATATTTGCAAAGACCTAAATTGTTAGGGGGAATGGCTTTGCCTAATTTCAAATACTACTATTGGGCCTCCAATATTAGAGTTTTTATGTCATGGCTTCATTGTGGCATTCCCTCCCCCTCTGACTGGCTAGTTATGGAGACAAATTCTACAAAGCCTGTCTCTCTCATGGCTCTGCTGTATTCGCCAATTAAAACTTCACCTGTTGTTTATACAAAGAATAAAGTAGTTAAAACGTCTCTTAAGATTTGGGTCCAATTTCGGCACTACTTTGGCCTACAACTCTTATCTCCTCATGCTCCTGTTGCAGCGAATCATGTCTTTTCTCCTTCGCTCACAGACAAAACTTTTGTAGCTTGGTCGAACCTTGGCATTCGGACTTTTAAGGACTTATTTATTGATAATATTTTTGCTTCCTTTCAACAACTCTCAGTTAAATTTGCTCTTCCTTCACAAATTTTTTTTAGGTAATTGCAAGTCCGCAGTTTTCTTCGTGGCAACTTTCCTACTTTCCCTCACTTGCCTGAGGATTCTGATCTAGACTCCTTGCTTTTGCCCATTTTAAGTCTGAAGGGGTCCATTTCAATCCTTTACAATCGGATAGCTTCCCTCCGTTCAAAGTCTTTAAGCTCGATCAAGACCCTCTGGGAGGAGGATATAGGGGAGGCTATCCCTGATGAGCTCTGGTCGCAAATTTTAACACGTGTACATAAGTCCTCCATATGTGCCAGGCATTGTCTTATTCGATGCAAGCTTTTGCACCGTGTTTATTATGCCAAAGCTCGCCTATCTAAAATCATCATCA
>JAPMUY010006488.1:0-48662 GCA_026901105.3 Galaxias olidus
GCCTATATGAGAAACATTACGTTGGTAGTTCATATCGACTAACTGCCTGCACCATTCTGTGAATATCTACAATTCCTCCCTTCAAGCAGGAAGTATTTGTCATGTTATTTGTCTTCAGTTATATTTTATTATCAAAATATTTCCATTTGATTTTATGATCAGCAGAAAGTTATGTATTATAATGATAAAACCTGTTTAGCTGTGAGTCTTAAGGCCAGTTCAGACCAAAGATTCCAAAACGGTTTTAGAATGTCGCAGACAAAATTTGCAGCGGTCTGAACTAGTAGTTGCAAGGCGGCTGAAGCCGTTGCATGCGGTCGCAGAAGATTTGACTTGTCAAATCGCCAAGGGCAGTTTTAGAACGTTAGGAAGCATAGCGCCAGATTGATGTCAAAAGGCATCATTCGTCAGTGCGTTTACATGCATACGTTGGATTTGTTATCATTTAAATAAGCTATCGTTTATTAAAATTATATACTCGGCATCAAATAGTAGCTATGGTGCCAATCGCAGCTAAATAAAAACGACTGTCATACACTAGCTCATATTAATAGTGAAATAAAATTACGAAATAATTTTTGTTAACATTAGCTAACTGTAGACAGGACAAACGCGTTTCCAGATTTTTTTAAAACACGTAATTAGACACTCAATTTGTATGATTTTGTGTTATTTGGTAAACGTTTAGTAATAAAAACGAATTAATAAATTGTCAGTTTTTCTAAAAGTGACAGTTAAAGTGTCGAAAAAAGGTTTTTCAATTTTACGAGTTGTTACTTCCATGTCGCCAACCGATGTAGTCAGAAAGCATAAACGTCATACGGCCGACTTTGACCTCTCTGTAGCGCTTTACCGTTAGCAAACCAATCAATATTTCATGATAGTTAGATGGTGAAACAGATTGTCTTTACAGTGTATATACTTGTTTATCTAAATTAAGGTTACAAAATTGAAAACTTGTACTCGGAAAACAGCAATATCGTCAAAGGACTTGGTTGTTTTATGTCGCGGTCACAGAGCTCTAAAATTCTACAACCGGTAAAACTGCGTATGAAGCCTGGTCTGCTAGTGTTAGCAACCTCACTCGCATGTCAATCGTACTTGTTGACCTTATGTAAAAAACGTTTCATAACATCAGTTAAAACATATATCTTAGTAACTGTAACTGTAGTGGGCTATGCCGTTACTATGGAAACGGTAATTTGTGTCAGTGCTAGTTGCTTTGGTGTGAACCACTCGGTTTTAGAGCGTTTAAGATCAGACGTTCGAATTCTTTTGACAGTTGCAGCCAGTTGCGTCGCGAATCATTGGTCTGAACTGGCCTTTACCTGTGACCCTGGGCAGTCCTGAGGACCAGGCAGAGATGCAGGGCACAGCAGTGCTGACGTTAGCCAGGACGTTGTAGACATGGTGCTTCAAACGGACCGACGGCCCCGCGCCTCCTTCTGATTCCCTAAAAAACACATACATCCATTCAGATTGTTCACATACACACACACACACACACACACACACACACAAAGAAACACACACTGGAGAGTCAGGGTTAGGAGAAGTGGAGGATAGAGGAGGTGCAAGGTTAGGAGTAGAGGAAGAGGGAGGAGGTGCAGGGTTAGGAGTACAGGAGGAGAGAGGAGGTGCATGGTTAGGAGTAGGGGAGGAGAGAGGAGGTGCAGGGTCAGGAGTAGAGGAGGAGAAAGGAGGGACAAGGTTAGTTGTAGAGGAGGTGCATGGTTAGGAGTAGGGGAGGAGAGAGGAGGTGCAGGGTTAGTAGTAGAGGAGAGAGGAGGAGAGGAGGTGCATGGTTAGAAGTAGGGGAGGAGAGAGGAGGTGCATGGTTAGGATTAGGAGTAGGGGAGGAGAGAGGAGGTGCGGGGTTAGAAGTAGGAGTAGGGGAGGAGAGAGGAGGTGCAGGGTTAGGAGTAGAGGAGGAGAGAGGAGGTGCCGACCTGTCTTTACCATCAGGAGGGCCTCCTCCACAGCAGACACAGCAGAACAACACCGCCAGCAGCAGGAGGAGCAGAGGAACCAGGAGACCTGCTATCAGAGCCCTCTGCCCACCTGACCCACACACACACACACACACACACACAATCACAGAGACACACATATACACACACACACACACAGACGGACAGACAGACAGACAAACACACGCACACAGATACACAAATTAAAAACATCAGAAACATAATGCTTATGCTACTCATTAACACAAGCCTCTTGACCACTGGTGCGCTAATAACACAGATGCTCAAAACTTGCTGGTGCTGCCACCTTTGTGAATGCATGCGAACACGCACATACACGTACACACACAGTGTTGTCATCAACACAACAGCCTGTAGGGACATACTGTAGGGACAGACTCCAGTGATGGAGTGGCAGCTGACTCCCTCGCCGCAGTCACACACAGAGGAACAGTTGGAGCCGTAGTGACGGTCAGGACAGGTGCTGTTACAGCTGGAGAAACAACAGGACCAGAAACGCACAGTGCTGTTACAGCTGGAGAAACAACAGGACCAGAAACACACAGTGCTGTTACAGCTGGACAGACAACAGGACCAGAAACACACAGTGCTGTTAGAGCTGGAGAAACAACAGGACCAGAAACACACAGTGCTGTTAGAGCTGGACAGACAACAGGACCAGAAACACACAGTGCTGTTACAGCTGGACAGACAACAGGACCAGAAACACACAGTGCTGTTAGAGCTGGACAGACAACAGGACCAGAAACACACAGGACTATATCAAGCCAAGCAGAAACACACTGGTGCTGCGATACAACAAAACATGGAACCACCATGAGAAACAATTTTTAAATATACTTCAATAACCTTGAGTTGGCCAATGTCACTGTTTTAATGACATGTCTATCTTTGAGATATTGGAATAAGCATTAGTGTTAGGAGCGACCACACAGTACTGCACACAGTCTGTAGTACATCTTCAGCCTTTACCTCTCTCCCTGGAAGCCTGGCTGACACACACATCTTCCTGTCACATGATTGCAGTTGCCGTGGAAACAGGGGCTGCAGAGGAAGCGGCAGGCGTCGCCGTACGTCCTGTCTGTGCAGGCCTGACTACACCTGACCCACAGACACAACAGAAATACCAAAGTGAAGTCAAACAGACGAATACACGTGTACATATACATACACTCACACAAACACGCACACATACACACATACAAACACACACACACACACACCACACCTTGGTCCGGTCCATCCTGGGTCACATCTCCAGCACTTCCCTGTTCTGGGGTCACAGGCGTCCCCGCTACGGCAACGCGGACACTTCTCTTGGCACCGGTCTCCGTGGTAACCGCCGGGGCACAGCCGATCACAGAGAGTGCCGTTCCAGCCCGGCTCACAGGCAGCACACACACCGTCAACCGGAGAGCAGGGCACGCCGCCTTTACACGCACCACAACTACAGGCCAGAGGGAACCATGTTATATGTACACTCAGCACAACTACAGGCCAGAGGGAACCATGTTATATATACACTCCCCACAACTACAGGCCAGAGAGAACCATGTTATATATACACTCCCCACAACTACAGCCCAGAGGCAATCATGTTATACACTCACCACAACTACAGGCCAGAGGGGAGGTGAGGGAACCATATCTCAATATGCTTTATTGGCATGAAATAATGCAAAGTAATTATTGCCAAAGCATTAAAGAAAACAAAAAACTGGAATTATAATCATAACAACCATATATATCTCTTATTTGCTGTCTGTCCATTCTACCTGTTCCTGTTTAATTGTTTATTTTTGTCATGTTATCTATGTTGACATTGTGAAGCGTCTTTGGGTGTTAGAAAAGCGCTATATAAATAAAATGAATTATTATTATTATTATTTTCTTATACCTCAAGTTACACTTGCTGCCTTACTCCCCAGCTCTTGAAATATAACACTAATAATGCTAATAATACTAAGTGACACAGACAGACATAGACCGACTTTAGGTGACATCCGCTTCCGTGCTCCCCGGCGCTGCAGGGGTGGTTGCAGAAGGGCCCCTTGTAGCCGGGCTGGCACACACACGCTCCGCTGGCCGGCTCACACTCGCTGCGCGTCATATCGCAGTTACAGCGCCGGTCACAGGTCACACCCCACCAGCCGGCCCCGCACTCACACTGCCCCGTCCTCTGGTGGCACGGCGACACGTAGCAGCTGCAGCTCTGGCGGCACTTCTGCCCCCAGTGGCCACTTTGGCACATGCAGCCGCCCGTGGCCTGGTCGCACCAGGAGCCCGCCGCGCCACCGGCTGAGCACTGGCAGGGTTTGGCGCAGGTGGGCGACCACCAGCCCTCCTCACAGGTGCAGTTCCCATGGAGCGGGTGGCAGGTGCCGTGACGGGAGCACCTACAGGCGTGCTGGCAGAGGGGCCCCCAGCGGTTTGGGAGGCAGGTGCAGGCCCCCGTCACAGGGTCGCAGCGGCCGTGAGGGTGACATGGGCACAGCGACCGACAGTCTGGAGCCCAGAACTCAGGAGGACATTCTGGGAGGAGGAGGAGGAGGAGGAGGAGAAAACATCAGTAGGATTATCTCTGTGTATGTTCAAACATTTTATCTTTCTAAAAAGAAAGGATGTGTGATTTCAGCTGTGAATGATGATACTGACAAAGGCTTAGGGCTGTAGAAGCATCAGGCCCAGCTACCTGCTAGATCACACTGTGTTTCAGTGGATAGGTCTATAATGAACCTGTTACAATGTGTTTCAGTATATAGGTCTGTATATAATGAAGCTGTTACAATGTGTTTCAGAGGATAGGTCTGTATATAATGAACCTGTTACAATGTGTTTCAGTGAATAGGTATTGTATAATGAACGTGTGGGAGTCAGGGTGAGCTCTGTTCCTTACTTGTTGTGCAGTGTGCTCCGTAGTAACCTGGGGGACAGCGACACACCCCGGGGTACACACACAGCTCGTCCTTCTGACAGGTCTGCTCCCCCTCACACACCGCTACACACACACACACACACACACACACACACACACACACAGCAGAATGAACACACACACCGCTACACAAACAGCAGAATCAACACACTTTAAATCTAACCCTAACCCTCACACAACGCTACACACACACACACACACACACACACACACACACACACACACACATAGAGGAGACTCAACACAATAAAACTAACCCTAACCGTCACACACCGCAACACAAACACACACAGAGAAGAATGAACACACTTAAGGTACAATAAAATGGATGCCTCTCTTTAGTCACTTGTTAGTCACCAAATGTTTGGTTAGTTATAAACTGGTACAGAGCACTCCTATGTTTGGTTAGTTATAAACTCGTACAGAGCACTCCTATGTTTGGCTAGTTATAAACTCGTATAAAGCACTCCTATGTTTGGTTAGTTAAAAACTCGTATAAAGCACTCCTATGTTTGGTTAGATATAAACTCGTATAAAGCACTCCTATGTTTGGTTAGTTATAAACTGGTACAGAGCACTCCTATGTTTGGTTAGTTATAAACTGGTACAGAGCACTCCTATGTTTGGTTAGTTATAAACTGGTACAGAGCACGCCTATGTTTGGTTAGTTATAAACTGGTACAGAGCACTCCTATGTTTGGTTAGTTATAAACTGGTACAGAGCACTCCTATGTTTGGTTAGTTATAAACTGGTACAGAACACGCCTATGTTTGGTTAGTTATAAACTGGTACAGAGCACTCCAATGTTTGGTTAGTTATAAACTGGTACAGAACACGCCTATGTTTGGTTAGTTATAAACTGGTACAGAGCACTCCTATGTTTGGTTAGTTATAAACTGGTACAGAGCGCTCCTATGTTTGGTTAGTTATAAACTGGTTACAGAGCACTCCTATGTTTGGTTAGTTATAAACTGGTACAGAGCACTCCTGTGTTTGGTTAGTGATAAACTGGTTACAGAGCACTCCTATGTTTGGTTAGTTATAAACCCGTTTAGAGAATACAGAGACGTACGTATAGAGCACTCCTGTCCCAGTTGTCTCCACCCCAAGCAGCAGACCAGGGAGGAGGGGTTCCTGTGAACACACCACAACATTCATACTGACAGATCATGGGAAAGTTTGCATTTTGAAATAAACTGAAACATGTTGTTGGTGAGTAAAGAGCTATATGTAGGCTACCTGAGATCCTGGCAGACATTTCTCCCATTGGGATCCAGTGCTTGAGTGAAGGAGAGGGAGAAGCAGAGCAGTATTCCCAGACTGGTCGGGATGGGAACCATTTCCACTCCCAGTAGTTCAAAATCGTCTTAAATCTAGTCAGATTTTTGCTGTTCAATCGCTGACGAAAAATTATGGATGTTCCTTTTAATCCTTGCTTTTGTTATATTTTACGTTGTCCAACTTGGGACAAATGGTGACAGCGTTTTTCTGTCTTCCAGCCTTTCCAGTGCCATACCTTCTCCTACATAAGCTAAGTCACTGACCACTCGCTGAGGCTTCCTCTCCCAGCTTCCTGTGGAAGTGAGGGCCACTTCCTCCTATTCAACTATCCACAGGGCTTTAGAACCACACACACACACACACACACACATTTATACTATATGTGAAGGTGAGCATTAATCACATGGACATGGACAGACCCACACACACACACACACACAATTTACACGTTATGTAAAGATGAGCATTACTCAACATGGACATGTACAGACACCCCCCCCCCCACACACACACACACACTCACACACTCACATGTCTAACCTATTAAAAATTCTAAAAACAAAGCATTAGAAAGTTCAAATGTTTATTTGTTATTTTAACACAGCCTCTCATTTAAAAATAGTCATACTTACAAAAATAAAATGTACATAGTGTTGTAGGACAATTTGGTTTTAATGGCTTATCATACCCTCTCAGCGTACCAGTGAAGTAAGATTTTTCAAAAGGGGGATATGGGTAATCAGCCATTGGTAAGTGCTGTATGGGGTATTTGTTAAGGAGAGATGGAGGCATCAGAGGTCCTCTTCCTCAACCACCTCCCCACAGGAAGCATTCAGTTGCTAATATGGGCGTGGTTCCAGCCTACCAAAAACCCACATGCACTCTTACTCAAGCGTGCACTCACACACACAAACACACTCATTCACACTACATGATGTCTAACAGCTTAATCTATAAAGTAGGAGACAGTTACCTTTTCAAAATGATTAAAAAAACTACTTTGTTGATAATACAATGCATTGTAAAGTATTCAGAACCCTTTACAGTTTCCAGCCTTATTCTAAAATGGCTCAAATACATCAATTTACACACAATACCTTATAATGACAAAGCTAAAATAGATTTGTAGAACTTTGCGGAAATGTAATTATTATTCCTAGAATAAGGTTGTAACACAACAAAGTGTGGAAAAAGGGGTCAGAATACTTTCTGAATGCACTGTATTTAAACAGTGTTGTTCTCTGGTACAACAGTCAGAAACAAGACAGTGCTTTCACAAATACAGACAAATATACTGGCTAATAAGTAATACAAAAACTCTTCACAAATGGCCTGATGCTCGAGTACACCAGGTTTAAGAAACTGTTCAACCTGCCAAAAAATAACCACAAGCTTTAAAATAAAAACGAAATGCTTGATTTTAATTATCAATTGGAGCAATGCCTCCTTGTGGCACATAGGCATAACTGCAGTTATTATTCAAGCTAAAAAAACATATTGATTTAATCTTTGGCTTTAAAAGTGTTGTAGATCATATACATAAAATTTCTTTATGTATAAAATACTTGTTAGAATTTTTTTTTGTTGATTCCGCTTTGTAGACTCAATGGCATATACTAGTAGAATGCCATACACTAAAATACAGAAAACTGTATTTGTTGCAACAAAACACTTAAAAAAATGAAATTGTCAGTTTGAATACTAATCCCTCTTACTTTGCAACAATGTTACCACCAATGCTAATGTAAGTAAAAGAGTGTCTTTTCACAGCATCAAACCAAAGAGACAGAGATGAAGGAACACTGAGGAGGGACTAAATAAAACCCTATTCTGACAAAACACCCTCTTTACAAAGAAACATCCAAAATGAAAAGTTTTTTTTTGTGCCATGATGAGGCCCCTGGGGTTGTCAAGGTGACCGTCGTGGTTCCGTCTCAGAGGAGTTCTCTGCGTCGTCGGGGACGATGATCTCCCAGGAGGACGTGGCGTTGGGTATGTGGGTGGGGCTGGGCCCGGTGCTGCTGCTGCTGCCTGAACGAGTCAGAAAGCCAAAGCTAAAAAAGAGAGGAGAAGTCACAGGTCAGAGGTCAGAATAAGGATAGGGTCAGAAACCCAAAGCTAAAAACGAAAGGAGATATCACAGGTCAGAGTTCATATTAAGGATCGGGTCAGAAATCCAAAACCAAAAAAGAGGACATGCTGGAAGGTTCTTTAAAGAGTCAATATGCTGGAAGGTTCTTTAAACAGTCAATATGATCAAAGTTGTTTAAAGAGTCAATATGCTGGAAAGTTCTTTAAAGAGTCATTATGCTCAAAGTTCTTTAAAGAGTCTATGCTGGAAGGTTCTTTAAAGAGTCAATATGCTGGAAGGTTCTTTAAAGAGTCAATATGCTGGAAGGTACTTTAAAGGGTCAACATTCTGGATGGTACTTTAAAGAGTCCATATGTTGGAAGGTTCTTTGGACCAGACTGAAGGACTTACAGGTTTCTGATGCGAGACTCAGCCGGTTTCACCTCGGCACTGTCCGTCTCCGTTTCCTCCTCTTTCCCCCCCTCTTCATCACTGCTCAACGCACAAAAGAACAAACCATTTGATAAAGAAAAGGTCTGTCACACGGTGAGTTTAGCACGTGATGAAGGGATTAATAGCAATATTAAATACTACTATAAAGGTTGTTTATGTGTGTGCTGTCCAACCTGCTACAGTTGTCCACTGGGATGCCAAGCATCTTAGCCTTGATGACTGTTCTCTGTTTCTTAATGGTGGAGCGGACTGCTTCTAATAGGAAGCCTGGACACCTCTCATCATTCAGGATCTCTCTGTGGGAGAAACACACACACACACACACACACACACACACACAGGCATGGCACAGAGTACACACACACACACACACACACACACACACACACACACACACACACACACACACACACACACACACACACACACACACACACACACACACACACACACACACACACACACACACACAATTTTACAGACCAGTCACAACTCAATCTGTTCACATAAGCAGACATATAAGGTGCATATGCAAAGACACTCAGAGTCACAGGCTGTATATTAGGATTAAGAATACTACCTCTGGTAGTAGGGTTAAGGTTAGGGTTTAGTTATAACACTACCTCTGGTAGTAGGGTTAGGGTTTAGTAATAATACTACCTCTGGTAGAAGGGTTAAGATTAGGGTTTAGTAATAATACTACCTCTGGTAGTAGGGTTAAGGTTAGGGTTCAGTAATAATACTACCTCTGGTAGTAGGGTTAAGATTATGGTTTAGTAATAATACTACCTCTGGAAGTAGGGTTAGGATTCAGTAATAATACTACCTCTGGTAGTAGGGTTAGGGTTAGGGTTCAGTAAAAATACTACCTCTGGTAGTAGGCTAGCTCCTCCTGCACCAGGAAGAGGTTGGCTTTGAGCTCGTTCCTCTCGGACAGAATCTCCCTGACCTCCTGCTTGGTGAAACAGGGCCTGTTGGGATCCTTCAGGTCAATCACCATCTTATCACTCAGGTCCAGTTCCGAGGAAGCAGGGCCAGACTGGAGGAGGAGGAGGAGGAGGAGGAGAGGAGGTAGAAGAAGTTAGCATCGAGGCTGTTCAGGGATTGCTTTATACCGTTTCCGTCCGTGCTGTCACTCACTAAACAGGAGGCATGAGGAAAACAGAGTCATTAATTTGGTTTAACAAACCCACTATTATTATGATTATGATTATTATTATTACAAAGTAGAGAAAGCAGGGACTGTGTATGTGGTGACTTCATCACCCAATGCCGTTTCTTGTTCACGGGGTTACCCCCGGGCTGTTCCTTATTACAACAATGGGTTCAAATATCTATTCAAATATGACGCCGTATGCCTCGTGTTGTTATGGAGGAAAATCTATAAACTAAAATAGTTACAGAGTGCAGTTTAGTAGACTCAAATACAATCTGGACTGACAGATAATGGTCAATATATACTTCATACGAGCTGGGGAAGTCAAGCGGCCAAATGAGGACAGGACAGAGCCAACAGGCACAGGACCTTGTGAGTCAGTATAACATGAAGACTCGTCTTAAGAAGAGTTACATTCTAGGTAAGATAAAGAAAACAAATGTTGTGTAACACTGGGATTTAGTAAGAATCTCATGATACCTGACCACTCTCTCTTTCTCTCTCCCCACTCTCTCACACATACACTGCTTTATTTCCTCTCTCTCTCTCTCTCTCTCTCTCGCTCTCTCACACACACACACACACACTCTCACACAGCTGCCTTTCCACTTTCTCTCTCTCTGTCGCTCTCTCTCTCTCTCTCTGTCGCTCTCTCTCTCTCTCTCTCTCTCTCTCTCTCTCTCTCTCTCTCACACACACACACACTCTCACACACACACACACACACACACACACACACACACACACACACACAGCTGCCTTTCCACTTTCTCTCTCTCTGTCTCTCTCTCGCTCTCTCTCTCTTACCACTCCTGCGGCGTTGAGGGAGTTGGCTTTCTCCAGCTGCTCTGCGAGGCGTTGGATCTCTTTCTGTTTCTCCCGGAGGTCTGCCTCCATGTCGGCCTTCCTCTCCACAGCGTTCTTCACCTGGCTCTGGATCACGCTCTGCTTGTGTCTCAGCTCCCCGTTCATCTTCATGAAGCGCTCTAGCTGCTCCTGGAGCTGCAACACACACACACACACACACACACACACACACACACACACACACATTACAAACTCTACCAAGCAGATCAATGCAAGAAACACCAACACACACAACAACAATCCATCACAAACTCAACACAAACTCTACACAGCAGATCAATGCAAGAAAGCACAAAACACACACACACAATCTACACAGCAGAAAAACACAATAACCCCCCCCCCCCCCCCCCCACTAGGGTGTCATACCAACATAAAGGGTCAGACAGCTCAGAGGGGTCAAACATAGGATCTCCGTATGCTAGAGCAGAGACAGGCTCCGACGCATGAAGAAACCCTATTACCCAGCTCTAGGGGACAATAGTGCTATATTATATAAGGAGGGACTTGGCTAAGCAGACAGCTAAACCTACAGAAAGTAATGCTGTCTTAGCAAAGGCTCGAAAACATTCTTTCAGTCACATTGCCTAAGGTTTAAAAAAAGGAAAGACCATAAACAAACACGCCCTGGTTGAGTTATTACACCGTGGCTCAGAGTTAGGACTCAGCCCAGACATGCCCTGTCTCAACCATTAAACCATTACGTAAGACTTCTCCCAGGGTTCGCTGACAGACAAATAGTTGCTCTTTATTGTCAAATCACAGGGGAATGATGAGTGATCCTTGGTTCTGGAGTGTATCTGTTGGCTGACCTTGAGAGCTTGGATAGTTATTGTGCTTTGCGTAGGTGGTATGATGTGTGACGAGCAGGAGAACACACCTTGTTCCAAACTATTAGAAAATAAGTGAAACCAAAAGCTGTACCAATCTATCAGAAAATAACTGGACTTGGGTTTGGGTTAGGTTTGGTGGCACTGGCTATCTCCTGGACTTTAGGTTAGGGTTAGGTTAGGGTCTCTTACCGCTTCAACCTCTTTGGTGGCACTGGCTATCTCCTGGACTTTGGCCCTCAGCTCATCTCTCTGCTTGTCCACCACCTCCTTCAGTTTGAGCATCACCTCCCGCTCCTGGCGCTGGACGCGGTCTGCCATGGACAACAGCAATCAATAAACACAGCCATAATCCAGCCATCTTTACTTAATTTACCTCTGTGGTACTGCCATCAACAGGACAGAGGATTTAGTATTTGTACGGTATACTAGTTATTTTTTGACACACAAGCTATGTAGCTGACCAATGTTTAACAGAAGAAGCAAAGGTCTAAGGTCAAATGGCGGAGGGAGAACAGTTTGATGGCTGATTAACATTGGTCATTGTAAAAGAGCAGGCCATAGGTCTGCCATGTGCTCCAATGTTGTCATGACTATGACACAAAGAACGTCTACGATCAGTTGACGTGGTACAGCATTAAAGCGACTCCATAAGTCATTGAAAACTCACTGAACTATTTGCCATTCAGAATTACCATGATTATTTTTATGACACTAAATGGTGTTAAAATAACTGTCTCTACACCGAAATAGTGCCAATCCATTCACCTTTAACAGTGAGGAGGTGCCAGTCAAAGCAGCTCAGTGAAGATTAGCGTGAGGTGAGGGTGTAAACACACAGGATAATCCTTACTGGACCTTTGGTCTGCGTTTGTTGATTCAGTCAGACCAACCCTTATTGCCAATCTCTAATATAGTGCCAATGATACATTCAATTCATTGAGTCTCAAAAGGAATAAATTGGATAGAATTATAGCTTAACTAGAATTTCAACTTCTATTTCTAATATGATGAACCCATGTTTATTCACTAAAAAGATAGACTTATGTAAATGGTGATGAGTCATGCAAACTTTTGCGGTGGCCTTAAGCTAATATCAGCTTTTAGAGGTTGGCATAGGGCTAACTGTCAGGTAAAAAAACTTTCAGTTAGTTCACTTTCACAGACCTGAAAAACAAGTTTACCACAGCTACTAACTAGACAAGAGTTGAGATGCAATAGGCATTTTAACAGTATCCTTATTATTCTGACAGAACTAACATCATTCAAGAGGCAGGAGTCAGCTTAAGGCTTTCACTTTTTCTTGATGCAAGTTTATTTTAAAAAATGTTTAAGGAAATGAGTATTATATTACTTTAAAACGGCTAACAAAGAGACACCTAGTAGCATACATGTAATTACACAAATCTAATCACAACATGACTGTGTACTTTGTACTGAACACCCAAACTGCATAATACACTTAGCCATTTAGTTACAGTAAAGGTTACTGTCTTTAGCCTAGAGTCTGGTGAGTAGAGTCAACCATACATGAAATCTATCAATCTACCTCAGGAAATAACCAACGGAAATGTCTTTAGTTTAACACAAGTCACATGAGGCCACGTTTATTTTAGGTTTAATTTTTATTGTAAGTGGGGAAAACAGAAAAAGGTCACATAGGTCATAGATTAGTCATAACCAATACTGCAGTTCACTTCGTCATTCACACATATAACTGCTGTACCTCTGCCCCTTGCACAGTCACTTCCTAAATAAATCACTTTACTTAGAAGTCAGAAAGTGTTTTCCCTGTTACCACACTGGCTAAATATCACTGAGTCAGCAAAGCATTGGTACTCTTGAGGCTGTTACTCCTGGGAAAATACCCTTTCATGAGTTTTTGGATGCATGCTGTCAAGTGTAAAAAAACATTAACATCTACTACATTATTCGTATTATATGTAGGTTTTAGATGCACGTGGGACAGATTCCACTGATATAATAACGTAATAATATATATATAATATTATATGTATCTTGTATATGAGATAGATTCTACTGATATAATATAATATGATATAATATAATACGTAGCTTGAGACAGACCTTCCTGTGCGTGGCTGCCCCTCTACTAACATAATATTATATGGAGCTTGTAGATGTATGTGAGATGGATTCTACAAATATAATGTAACATAATATAATGATTTAAAATAGAATATGTAGCTTGAGACAGACCTTCCTGTGCATGGTTGCCCCTCAGGCGATTCTGCAGCTCCTTATTGTCCTCCTGTAACTGCTGGATGTGGCCCTGCAGCTCCTCACACCTCCTCCTCCACTGCTCCTCCTTCTGTCTCGCCTCCTGCTGATCAGGAAAGGAGAAACGTTTAAAACGCTTTGTTAACCCAAAGAGAGGGAGGTGCAGCCTAGTAACCACTGACCTAAAACAGGGATTCTTCATATATGACTAGGAGAGGGAGGAGGAGGGGGAGAGACCTCTAGGAAAACAGCTAACTTTACCATTTGGGTATACTAGATTTGACAAGAGTAAACTCAAACTGGTCCATTTAGAGGGAATTTTAACTCAAGTACTGACTAAAGGGTTCACACACAGGAAACCATAGGACACTGTTAGGCCTCTGTTAACATAGCATCTGACTCAACGTGGTCAAAACATTTTAAGGGTGCGATTTTGCGGTATGCCTGCACATTCTTTTCATTGTCTTGAGTTATCAACAGGATTTCTCAAATTCCACCAGTACAGGAACTGATGAGAAAGTCCTTTGTCTCTTCAAGTTGGACCAACAAAATATATGAAATAAGTAAAAGGCATAGTGTGTGTGTGTGTGTGTGTGTGTGTGTGTGTGTGTGTGTGTATTGAACTGGGAATTAATCAAAGGGCCCTAATAGACCCAAGCAATTCTAGAGCAGTAGCTAGATGAGCTGATGAGAAAGTCCTTTGTCTCTTCAAGTTGGACCAACAAAATATATGAAATAAGTAAAAGGCATAGTGTGTGTGTGTGTGTGTGTGTGTGTGTGTGTGTGTATTGAACTGGGAATTAATCAAAGGGCCCTAATAGACCCAAGCAATTCTAGAGCAGTAGCTAGATGAGCTCCTCTTTTGACAAATTCAGTAACATGAGACACCGATTACTATGCAATACAGTGCACCAACAGCAGATAACTATATATTCACAGCTGCACCATGTAGGGGACTTAGTCTTAGAAGGGTCTAAAGTCAAATTTCTATCTGCACCAGGTAAATCTTATAATAACGACAAGGCAAGGTAAGGTAGACAAAATAAACCAGGCTTTAATTTGTTTCTACTCTAGGTAGGCCCACACAGCATAACTGCCACAGATGACCGTTACAATAGCCACTGCTTGTGTTTACGACAGCACTTGGACGTTGACTATTGTCAACTGCAGTACAAAATCAACGTCCATGCGGTAGAACGAGGAAATCATGGGCCAGTGTGGTTATCAGTTAGAAACGTAACAACGTAATTAACGCATGTGCGCTGACGTCAAGTTCAACGTTGTATCGATGGAGCCTAATTATATAGCGTCTTGCTACATTGAAGCATATGCTTTTTGCCCACATCACATCAATAATATACTGAGACAATTAAGGTAATTTTGCCTCTTTACAGTGATTGTAAAGGGGATTAAAAGCCACCATGTTGTTCACTCACTCGTATTTCGTTGTTTGTAGTGACATCTTCGCTTTCTTTTACAGCACGTTTCTTTTGTTGCTGTATCTGTAGCGTTTCAAAAGCTTTGAGCAATTCTTCTTCCCTCAATTTATGGGCATGATTCCTTGAGGCAAAACTCTCCAATAGCTCGAGAACTTTGACTATTTTGGGCACAAGTCCTACTGCACTTTCTTTGCCATAGCGATCAATAAGTTTTTCCACTTCAGAGCCAATATATTTAGCAATTTCATAAATGTCATCCACGGATAGAGCAGCAAATGTTCTCTCGAAACATCCGTCAACCTTTTTCACTTCTGGTTGAAGCTCATGTGTACCACTCTCCATTTCTGCAGTAAACCAGTGCCGGTGTCACAATCGAAACCGCCAAGAAGCGAAAGAAAAATCGTCTTTAACAAGACATGGAAATTTGCCTAAAAAAAGATCGAGGAATCACAGAATGCACCCCCAAATTATTGGCGAAAAAAATAATACTTCTAATTCTAAGTATTCCACGCGATACTTGAATTGATCGTAATTATGCGTCTAGATAAGGTGCGTCCCAATCACGTTCGAACTTGACTGTCTCCCGAGCAACGTCACACATTTTGTCAATGTCAGAAGAGAAACCGAGCCCCCAGCAAATAAAAGAACATCGAGTACAGTTACTTTGTAGCCAAAAAACGAATAGATCGTCTACACGGGCTATCAATGCCTAGCTTTTTTGTTTTTGTCCGAGTACCCTCCTACTTTCCTGACCAATGTAATTCGAGAACCAACATTACGAAGGCCTATAACGACCCTGCCAGGTCGACCGTGTAGGAACGAGTGCGATAAAGCATGCAAATTTAATTTAGTCCTAATGGCAAGACAAGAGAGACCGTTGCAAAAAAGCGAGACAATTAAATTGATAATTTCTGATCAGAATTGTAAGAAACACAAGCTGTAAGAAAAGCTGACTGGGCAAATTTGGCATTATACAATCCCAAATTAGCTTGACTTAATTGTACAATTTTATACACAAAAATAAAAACGACAGAATACCAGACAAAACTATTAATAAAATTGTAGATCTTTATTTAACCCCATAATACACTGACACAATTGATGCACAACATAGCAAGTGCGTATGGAACTCTTGAGTAAAAAACAAAAACAAAAAGACTTGTTCAAATAATAGTCGTTTGCACTGGCAGAAGAGCTATACATTTCACCCGTTTGAAGAGAGGTTCAACATAACACTACATACTGTCACACTTATACACAGTCATAAATCAAAATGCAGAAATCAATTCAACTGCAAATGCCTTAAACATACAGATAAGCCAAATACAGAGAGCAAATTCACATCAGGGAGAAGGGGAAGTCGGAGTAATTGACAGTACACTAAAAGGTGCTCCTAAACAAACATAAAAAAGTCACCCTCATATGTAACTTAAGCAGTTACCTGAACTTTGTAGAAATATTACATGTTGCTAGTCTGACCCAGTTTGGAACGGTCCAGATAGAAATCTACCTGGTCTACAAAAGAACGATCGGCGTCAAAATGACAGTTGGACCGTCCCGGCTCTCAGCCATACATGTCCTCTCTGTCAGCGTTGTAGATCTCGCCCTCTTGCAGCGAGGCGAAGTTGAGGAAGTGCGAGGGTCTGTGGACCTCATGATAGAACTCCTTGGGGTTAGACAGCTGAAGGTCGTACTTCATGTTGGGGTCGTGACGGACACCTGGAGAGCGAGTGTCAAATATGCTAAATAGTTCATCGCAATTGAAATATAATTAAAAGGCCGAGGGTCATTTGTTTTTACACTCCCTTTTAATAGCAGTGGAAGGCTAAAACAATTTTTTAAAAAGATGATGAAACCGATCCTCAAAAGCGCTTTGCTTTGACCGTGTCACAATGACCAAAGTCAAGACAAACATTAAACTGAAAAGGTGAATCTAGTTTGGTACTGACCCATGAAGTTGTAGTTCCAGGAGACCTGGCCCGGCACCATGAAGAAGCCCAGGAAGCGGTCAGACAGGAGCATCTGGACCCTCTCGTAGTGAGACGGCAGGTAACCTTTAGGGTTGTTGCCCTTGTCTGTGTTCTGACGACCCCACTCGTAGCCGCTGGGGGTCAGCTTATAGGCAGTCAGTGTGCAGGAGCCAGGAGTGAAGCTGGAGGAAGGACAGTTTATACATGAGGCTGTGCTGATTACACAAAAAACCCTTCTTTTCAAGCCCTCCTCCAGTTTGAACATTTGTTTATTACTAGGCCAAGTGAAGTTCATATTTGTATCTGATTTAATCAGGGTTTCAAGCTGTTTAACTGATTTGACAGTTATAGCTTGTTGAAAATGTCAGAATATAAACACATGTTCAATATGGAATTGTGTATGACCTAACAGTGTATGAAAAAAGCTATTGATTTTGTTTTCACTTCTAGCGTATTAGAGCTGGGAGGCACACAAAGATAGACAAATATTGATCCACGAGCTCTACACAACGATATGCTAGTGTAACGCCTAACGGTTCATTAAATGCACGATTGTCAATGGCTGCTCCAGAGGCTTTTTAGGTAAATATATTTAAAAGATGTTAGTTTGTTTATTTCATTGTACTATAGAGCTGGGCCCTGGGCCTTAACATCACATGATCAGAGTGTCATATCCACCAGCAGGTCCTCTAGAGCAGTGGTTCTCAACCCAGTCCTCAAGGACCCCCACCCATTCCAGGTATTTAATCTTCACAGTTTCTAACACACCTGGTGTAATTAGTCACATACAGGAAGGTCTTGACTAATTGCACCAGATGTGTTGGCACTAGGGAAGGTCCAATTCCTGGCATGGCTGGGGGTCCTTGAGGACTGGGTTGAGAACCACTGCTCTAGAGGAGGGCATTGTGGCACTATAAGGCAGCACAACGCAGGGGTGGGGGGGCTTACCTGCAGGTGATGATGATGGTCTTCTCTCCATCCCAGGCAGGGTTGTCAGCCATAACCTTGGCGTGTGTGGTCACGTCCTGAGGGGAGAGCTGGGGGGACTCGTTGGGCTGAGTGTGGATCCAGCCCAGGGGCTCCATCTCCTGTGTGGGCAGGGCGGGACAGAAGGGAGGCGGGGTCAGGCACGGCACTGATAGTGATGTTGGCCGTTCCTATCTGGGTATGGATTCTTCTTAATCTTTTCCCACAGGATCACAGGAAGTAATGCGTGTGTGTGTGTGTTCTTAATTTGTCTGTGGATAACACATAGTTAAGCCCTGTACTGAGTGAGTGTGTGTGTTCTTAATCTGTCTGTAGATAACACAGTTTAGCTCTGTACTGTGTGTGTGTGTGTGTGTGTGTGTGTGTGTGTGTCTCTAACCTTCAGGTACTCGTGTCCAGGCAGCTGGTTGGGCAGGTGGACTGTCTGGTGCGTGCCCCACTGGGGAACCATGACGATGCAGCGGATCTCCTTCACCTGGGGGTTGTCAGGGGGGCTGGTGCCATACAGGTAGCCCGCAATCTGGACCACACATTACACACATACCCATTAGCTACGCAAGATAAGCCATTGTTACTTATTTATATTTAAATATATAGCTACCGTATTGTAACAGCCAAATGTAATCTTTTTTTAACACAAAAATCTGTTTCATAACTTTATTCAGCATCAAGTCAACTAACTAAACTTTGTTCTCTGCCTTCGAAAGGGAGGAGCCAAGTATGTGGCACAGCCCTTCTGCAGACTGAGGTTCATCTGGCACTGGAATGAGGTTGGAAAGCCATGGGGAGGCAGTCCAGTCACTTGGCAGTGCACTGCAATCTTATTTTAAGGCTGGATGCTACTACTTTTCAGAATGGGGGAAAACTAATTGAAAAGAACTACACTGATGCCTTTGATGTACAGTGTTTCTTAATTGTACACTTAATCATTACATAAGTGTAAGCTATAAAATATAAACAGTTGAACGTAACGCCACGCCCTGAGGGTGGACGAGTGCATACACACACACACACACCTGAGCCCTGAGGTCAGAGATGCAGATGAACTTCTTGAGCACGTTCTTGGGCAGGATGTAGGTGTAGCCCGTCTCCTTGATGTCGTCAGAGGACACATAGATGTGGTTGGTCCTCAGGTGGAGGTTGGCAGCAGAGATGGCCCTGAAGAAGGGAGCGCAAGGAAAACGTTGAATGCACGTCATTGTTAACTATCGCAAATAGATAGGAAAGGAGGCCTTTGGTGTTCCGTTCTTAAAAAGCGTGACCGATTTCTCAACTCAAGCATTGGAAAACTTGTATGAGACACAATGGAAGTCATGATGAGGTGACAATTTTCACTTCTTTAAAGAACATATGAATGGGTTGGAGAAGACTAAACAACAAGACAAGCTAATTTCTAATTTGGTTTAAAATCCACTGCAAAACAATATTGTCCTCATGTTCTCTTTAAAAAATAAATTACAATAATAATCTTGAGCTGACATATCAAATTTTTAAGCCAATATTGAATATTAGGTTGACAAAGCCTGATTGACCATGACAGTATTATTGTATAGCGTAGTGGAGGGCACTATACGTTAGCTAGTGTGTGTCTGTCATACCGGAGCCTCCACTCTGTCTGGGTCTGGTGGTTAGGGTTTGGGTTAGTTATGAATATGACTGTTACTAGTTAGGGTTAGGGTTAGTTATGAATATGACCGTTACTAGATAGGGTTAAGGTTAGTTATGAATTTGACTGTTACTAGTTAGGGTTAGTTATGAATATGACTGTTCTTTGATAGGGTTAGGGTTAGTAAGACACGTACCGGACCCTCCACTCGGTCTTGGAGGAGAAGGTCTGGGTCTCGTAGTTGGAGGTGGTGGATGTGATGATCTCGTCTCCGTGCTTGTTGACGGTGCGGGTCTGTGTGGCGGTCAGCTGAGACTGCTCTTTGGTCTGCTTCTCGATCTCAGCAATCTGCTGCCGCTGCTGGGACGGAGCAGAGATCTCCATACCCAGGATGATGTCACGGATCTCTGACTGGGTCAGGGAGGCCACATTCACGCTGGAGGGGTTAGAGGTCAGGGGTCACTGAGAGGGCATCGGGTGTAAGCTCGCAACAATTCCCAGTGAGCTTAAAATACATTCACTTGATTCCCAACAAATCAATCATCTGACACTACCACTGTCCTTTAATGACGTCAGAGTATCACTTTCCAAACCCCTCCCCCACCACAAAGCACTAGTGAAAATCTGACATGTAAAGCCTCCACACTTTAGTAGACTCTTACATCACTCAATGAACTAGCCGCATGCTGCCATGGTAACAGTCGAGTACACACACACACGCTGACATGGTAATGGCCACTCACTTGTTCTTCTTTCCGTAGTCGGCCAGGATGAGGTCTTTGAGCTGCACCTCCACTTTGATCCACTCCTCGTCCGTCAGCGTGGGCCAGATGTGGTGAGGCTCTGTGATGGTGGTCTTATCCGGCTTCAGGATCACCTTGGCCCGGTCGTTGTTCACGTGGAGCGCCCGCAGGATCAGGATGAGACGGGAGAACGCCTACAGGACGCACACACACACCACAGACACACAACACAAACACACTGGTTACACAAGGGGTAGGACTGAAGCACTGACATACAGAGAGATGTTGGTGTTTTGGCGTGGAACCGAGGAGCAACAGCAGGTTTTGTTTAATTCAAGTTGACTTTAACTCTCAGGGTAGATCACGTTATATGAGAACATCAGTTTTTCAGGCAGGATCTCATGGCAGTGAATGTAGTGAGTTATGTGACTTACCGTGTAGGAGGAGATGGTCTTGAGCCAGTCGTCATAGAGATTGAAGAGCACCATCTGGGGCTCCGTGGCTTTGAGGATCAGGTCCCCAAACTTCTCCACTTTCAGGCAGGCCTGGAAGGGCAGCTGCAGCTCGGAGCCTTTGATCACGATGTTGGGGAAATCCAACAGGTGGACCTGTGGATGGAGGTTAGGGTGAAGCAGAGGAGAAGTCAGGGGGAAAGTAGGTGGTCTGCCTCAAAGGATTTTTGAAGAGAAAGATTGAATGCAAAATGTGTTTTTTATTAATCCTTTTTACCTGCACCTGTCTGAGCCTGGTAACACGCGTTTTAAAAGAAGGCACTTTACGTTACAGTTAATTTACTGTTCTTCATAGTGTTGTCGGGTTAGCTTTCTAAAGAACAGGGCCATTTGGTTGAACATAATATCCGTGTTGTGAGGTCTCACCTCCAGAGGATCCAGCATGCCCTTCCTAGTCACGATGATCTGTTTGGGCTGCTCCTCCACGGGTAGCGAGCGGATCAGAGCCGCTACTTCCTCAGCAGTCTTCCACTTGGCCAGCTACAAGTCAACGACACACCAATGAGGACCCTGGGCTTTTAACAACAGTTTGAATGCTCACAGGCACCTTACAATGACTAAGAGTATGTTGTGATTTCAATAAGTACAGCAGTCAGGACAAGCCAAATGTTCTATCATTGTTCTGATCAGCTTTGCTCTGTAACAACTCTCATGTATGGCCGTCCCCAAAACAATCCTACCTGTCCCAGACGTTTCTGTCCAGCCCACACAGAGGTGTGGATGATCTTGAGGAAGAGCTGGCCAGTCCTGGGGTTGAAGATGAAGATAGCTCCGTTGATGGGCTTGGTCGTCAAGTTACCTTCAAAGGTCTAAGGGAAAGAAAAAGATTATGATAAATAAACAAATGTAAACAACTAGAGAGAGAAAGACACTGGAGTGATTATGATAAACAAAGGAATGTAAACTAGAGTGATTATGATAAATAAACAAATGTAAACAACACTGGAGCGATAAATAAAAAAAGTGTATGCAACTAGTGTTTTGATTTAAGCCAAAGAAATAGAAAGATGAAGGGATATGCTTCTCTTTCTATAGTGTGCTTGATCGATGCTTTGCTACCTACACCGCCAAACTTATTCTCCCTCTTTCTTTCTCTCCCTCACACACACTATTTCTCACACACTCTCGTTGAGTGGCAGATGCCCATGTTTCGCTCACATTTTTTTTATATAAAAAAGGGGAAAGACAGACCTTTTTTGCATTCTTATTTTTTTATATATCTGTGTATTGATAAAAGTAAAATATACATGTTTGTAATAATCTAAGGAGAACCCTCCTCCTCCTCCTCCTCACCTTGTGGATGGTGACTCTGTAGACGTTGGTGTCGTCCACAAACCAGATGATCTGATTGGAGAAGAGCTCTCCGTAGTTCTGGGAGGAGAGGTAGGGCTCGGTGGGCTCAGAGGAGTACAGCTGCAGACCCTTGCGGATGCGCTCTCTCAACACGTACAGGGCGGGGTTGGCCTTCATGATCTTGGCCATGGCCTGCTGGATCAGGGGCTTGCCACCGGGGAACCAGTTACCATAGCCACTGGAGGAATAACAACAGGAAGCTTTGTGTCAGGATATCATTGTTGGTTGAGTACGGTCATCTTTGTTTTGGTGAAACACTTAACTTTATCAAATAAAACCAGAGCCCACTTTAGAGTATGAACGTGAAAAGGGAAATTAAATAAAAGTTATGTGTTGTATTCTTTGATTACATCAGACTATTTTGTAGGCCAGGTTGATCGCGATGAGCACATTTTATTATAATATTATAAACTAACACAGGGTAGTTTTTAGCACACAGCATTGCTGACCTGTGGAAGGTTGTAGGCCAGGTGTATAAACACATTATTCATAATTATACATTAATAGAAGGTATCTTGTAGCGTTGCTGACCTGTGGAGGTTGTAGGACAGGTGTATAAACACATTATTCATAATTATACATTAATAGAAGGTATCTTGTAGGGTTGCTGACCTGTGGAGGTTGTAGGCCAGGTGTATAAACACATTATTCATAATTATACATTAATAGAAGGTATCTTGTAGCGTTGCTGACCTGTGGAGGTTGTAGGCCAGGTCGATGGCAATGAGCACCCCAGTGGGGGAGGGGTAGATACTCATGTTGTCCGTGGTGTAGTCCAGGAACTTGGCACGGGCGTAACGCTCGATGTCATGGGAGTCGTAGTCTCCCCAGCGGAGCTGGATGTCGATCCAGTACTTCTGGGTAGTGGTGCTGTCCATCACATCCCTGTAGAGGGCGGTAGAGAGGGGGAAACCTTCATAAGAATTATAATAAACAAGGCTTTTTTTATGTTATACAGTAACATAAAATACAGTAACTAAATATAATTAAAGGCTATTTTCTTATTTTTAAAAAAAGGCACTAACAAACTTAAGTCTAATGTTATTTAACGACTGTACTTTTATCATTCCATCAACATTTTGTACTGTCTGGCTCATTTCTAAACACCACAGATATTAACACGCAGTTCACAATCAAACAATGACACAATTTAATGATCTATTTCAAGTCACTAAGTCCAGAGTGACAGAGCAGTCCAGTGAAGTTAAAAGGCCGTACTTTGAGTCAGCCAGCAGAGAGGGTCTGGAGACGTTCCACTTGTAGGAGGCGAAGAGGAGGATGTCGGCACACGAAGAGTTCATCTTGTAGGACTTCCTGGGATGGATGGTCTCCTTCTGCACAGTCTCAATCTCCAGAGCGTCCAGCTCCTGGTCAAACACCTGGGAGACGGAGACACAGGGAGAGAGGATTCATTAGTGGGGAACTTCAAACAGCTAAAACTTACACGTTTAGTATGATGAAGTTAAGACACTGCTAGAGCTATAGACACACACACACACACACGTATAAATCTAAATCCTAGCATACTTGACAGAGATCCATGACAACACTCTCGTGGATCTTCTGCCACAAGTGAGCCCTGAAGATCTGGATGAGGGAGATCTTCAGGGTGGGGATCTTGCCGTGCATGAAGATGCCTGTCAGGTCGAGCTGCACCTGGAAACCCACATAGACCTACAAAAGAAAACAAGAGGCAGAGGTTAACCCACATAGACCTTCATTCTGTATCAGCTACAATCACAGTAAGTTTTCACAAAGAGTGAGACAGACATTCTGTTAGTGTGTGTGTGTGTGTGTGCTCACGTTGGCTCTGTTGATGGTGGGGGACCACCAGAGGGTGAAGCGACGGTTGGGGATCTGGTTCAAACCGGACCTCTGGGCATTGGTCAGTTTCTTCCACTTCATAGACTCCTCAAAGCCACTGGCTTTCTCCCTGTGGTGGGGCAAGGCATGGACACAGAGGGTTAGACGCCAAAAAGGGTTCAAAGAAATTACTTTTACTTTAAGTTAATGTTAGGACCTGAAATATTATATTCAAGCTAAACTTGAGAAGTTTTAAGTTAGATTTCAGGTATTTATAAATTCTAGATTTGATTGAAGTTGAAATGTTCAGTGTGTTTGTCCCCCTCACCAGAAGAGACCCTCCCAGGTGGGGAAGTATGTGCCTTTGAAGAGGGTGTGCTCCAGGATGCCCTCCACGCCCCCCAGGGCCTGGATCATGTCTGTCCGATAGTTGTTCAGGTTCCACAGCTTACCGTCGTGCCTCTGGTGGGTCCACCAGAACGGATTCTGCTTCAACACCTACAAAACACAAAGCAGTATGAACCAGCCCTTAGAGAACACAGTTTATATGACAAAGGATTCTGCACAGGCTGTTTCAAAAGCACTGTGACAGGGAAACAGGACATGCTTTGTGAACATGTGTTGGAATGAGCTATTGGTTACAAGGTGACTTTTGTCTTACCTGGTACTGTTTGAAGTCGGTCCTGACCCTCCAGCCCTTGTCGTAGGCCAGAGTGTGCCTGTCCTTCTGGAAGAGGGTGTTGATACGGGGGATACCCCGGTCCCATGAGTCCTCCAGGTCCTCCAGGGTCAGACGTCTGAGAAACACACACACTTATTAAAGACTTTCATAGTAACAACTCGGGCTACAAACGTCACGAAATTGTTTTAACCCAACATATGCTGGCTTACCAATTGAAAAACTTGCAATTGTGTAATTAAGATGTTTCATTGTATTCTTCCAGTACCTGTTCTGGGTTAGGGTTAGGTGTTTGATTAGTGTATCTGTTCTGGGTTAGGGTTAGATGTTTGATAGTGTACCTGTTCTGGGTTAAATGTTTGATTAGTGTATCTGTTCTGGGTTAGGGTTAGATATTTAATTAGTGTACCTGTTCTGGGTCAAATGTTTGATTAGTGTACCTGTTCTGGGTTAGGGTTAGAGGTTTGATTAGTGTACCTGTTCTGGGTTAGGCTTAGTTTGATTAGTGTACCTGTTATGGGTTATGCTTAGTTTGATTCGTGTACCTGTTCTGGGCGATGGCCTCCTGTCTCTTGAGGGCGTACTCAGCCCACACTCTCTGGGAGTCGATGAACTCACTCTCCCATGGCTGGATGTAGCGATACAGGTTAGGGATCAGCTGGTCCTCCTCGTGGCTCATACCGGAACGGAAGTGAGTGATGCCCACATCTGTCTGCTTAGACCACCTGGAGGGGAAGGGCGGAGGGTGAGAGCAGAGAGAGACAGTGGACGAGAGAGAGAAAAAGAGAGGATATTGGGTCAGACAAAACTGATAAAAAATATTCTGATTATATTTTTTAAGTGAATTCTGACTATTACTCATTTTTGCCCAGACGTCTCCACCAAAGGTGGTAAGAGTGTGCTGCTACCTAAGGTCACACTGGGGGATGAGCATGTGGCCCAGGGTTAGGGTTACCTGAGGTCAGACTGGGGGATGAGGACGTGGCCCATGGACAGCATGCCCAGGCCCCCCAGCTCCTTGGGGGTGTAGAACACCACGGGGGGGAAGCGGCTGGGCATCTTGGAGTTCAGGCCGATCTTGATGCGGGTCTGGATCTTGTTCTCACACTTCACCAGCAGGTCCAGCAGCTCCTGCGTGTTGACCACCGCCTCCCGGAAGTACGTCATCAGACCAATCAGAGCCGTGTTCCACTTGTTCACGATCTGGAGACCAGGAGAAGAAGAGGAGGGTCAGCATGGCAAGTATGCGTCAACAGAAATTAAATACTAGCAAATTATTAAAAAACGCTTTGAATACCTTCATGAAACATGAAAAAAAAGAAATAAGCCTATACCCCAGTACCCAAAGGTTTTTGAGTTAAACTTCAAACAATGCTCATAGCCTTTTTGATACCAATTTGAAACAGGGTAATTGGGTTTTCCAGCCTACCTTGGTGAAGGTAGTGGATCCAGACGCCATGAGGATCTGACGCACTCTGTTGTGGAAACGTTGCATGGACTCGTCATCCACACGCAGGAAACACTGAGCCGTCCTCTCCTTGGTCACCTACACAAACAAACAAACAAACGTTAAGTAGCAGCTCAACAGCAGAACTGACATCTCAGATTCTATTAATTACACCGCTCCATTTCCTTGCTTTAACGTAATATCAAATGGTTAGGAGGAACCAAACCTCGTTCTGAAGGTTCCAGACCCCGTCTTTGTGGGTAAACTCTTCGTAGCTGGTTCGACACTTGGGCAGGATACGGCACTCGAAGCCACACATGTTGAAAAGGAGGTTGGGGTTGTCCTTGCTGTAGACGGACACGAAGCTGTTTTCCCATTGGATGGTGGTCACCGAGCGAGGGAGGCGATTCTTGATGTCCCAGAACACAGCTCGACCACTAGACAGGTACAGAGGGGAGACAGGTGGAGACTATTTATTCACAAAAATAAGCTTTTTCTGTTCTATTTGAAACAAATCATCTTATTAAATGTTTTCACTGAAAATGTAGAATTGTACGGAGGCAAACTAGACAGGGTTAGGGTAAAAATGTGATAGTTAATGTCTTAATATATTGACACAATTTCATTAAGACATTTTTTTCTACTGTAAAAATGTTTAATTACGCAATATTTAACTGGATAAAAAACTGAAACGTTTAATTCCCATCGAATAACCCTCCACGACTGCCACCGTTTTTGAGGAGCTAACCGGCAGCCATCTTGTGAACTAGGAGCCGAGTAGAGAAGGAGACTCACAGGTTGACGTCGTGCTTCATCAGCCTCATGCGAGCGTCCCGAGGCCAACACTTCTTGTTGTTGTATCCCACAATGTTCTCGTTGTTGGGGTCAGGGTGCTCCGTGAGGTAACGCTGGATCAGGTCTCTGGCCTCGTCAGCTGAAAACCTAAAACAAAAACAAAACACGTCTTTTAGAAACTGTCTCCCAAACTCTTATCACTGTTTAAATATGAAGTCTGCTGTAGTAAAGTCGGCTGAAAAAGCATTTTAATAATACATTTAATAGATGCAACTTAAATTAGATTACTGTAAGCCATCAGTCACCTGTTGACTCGCACAGACTCAACTCTCTACTGATGAGGTCAGCCATTTTAAAAGTACCTGAAGAAGATGTGTATGCGGTCAATGTAACGGCAGTACAGACGGATGGGGTGGGCACTCTCCGTGGCCGTGTCCTGGAAGCTCAGGAAGTCGTTGGGCATCTGAGGAGGTCCAGCCATCTCGCTGGCCCGGTGGAGCCCCAGAACCAGCAGGTCCATCACCAGGCCGTAGTACTGAACAATGAACGAGGCAAACTGGAGGCCTCGGATGATGCCATACGAGTTGGTGTGGTTCATGTCCTAGGAGCAGGAAAACAACGCTCTGTTAAACCAGTGAGGAAATGATATGTTTCAGAGCAAGGGAGAATGTGTATCGTTTTAAGTTTGAAAACATTAAATTCTTTAATACAGCAAACTGTCAACACTCGCGCTTCGTCTAAAACAAGCCAGATTGACCGATTGAAATGATGACTGGGCTCACCTTGTAGTTGATGACCACGTTGTTCTTGGCCGTCATGTAGTCGGCGATGTTGTGGTCGACGATGAGTCGCAGCAGTCTGTTGAGCAGCGTCAGATCGATCTTCTCGTACATCTTCTCGTAGCGAGACTCCAGCATCACGTTGCACTCTCCTTCCAAGGTCTCCCACACGTCCTGAAGGTTGTTGATACCTACAGGCGGCAAAATATTAAGTAGTAGTATGTACAATATCAATACATTATTATTACTTATAGAGCATTATGAGTCATACATAGGATAACAAATGTAAAGTTTTAGTTCAAGGGGGGCGTCAGTCTTTTTAATTAGGATTTTCTTTGGCCCACCAACCACCATATTTGCCTATAAAATCTGCAATATAATACACAGCAGATTAATTTAGACTTCCATGTGTTCCATGTCATAAGGGTTAGGGTCAGGGTCACAAGGGTGTCCTGGTACCTTGGCACCATGTGTAGGGTTAGGGTTAGAGTTAGGTCATAAGGGTTAGGGTCTGGGTCACAAGAGTGTGCTGGTACCTTGGCACCACGTGTAGGGTTAGGGTTTGGTCATACGGGTTAGGGTCAGGGTCATAAGGGTGTGCTGGTACCTTGGCACCACTTGTAGGGTTAGGGTTGGGGTTGGGTAATAAGGGTTAGGGTCAGGGTCATGAGGGTGTGCTGGTACCTTGGCACCACTTGTAGGGTTAGGGTTAGGGTTGGGTAATAAGGGTTAGGGTCAGGGTCATGAGGGTGTGCTGGTACCTTGGCACCACGTGTAGGGTTAGGGTTGGGTAATAAGGGTTAGGGTCAGGGTCATGAGGGTGTGCTGGTACCTTGGCACCACTTGTAGACCAGCAGGGGAGGAGGCTCTGTGTCGGCCGGTTTGATCCAGGGAGGGAACAGGCGTCTCTTGTCGGCCTCGTACCAGAGGTACTGGTCCAGGTAGGCGTCTGTGATTTTCTCCAGGGGCTCCACGTCGTACACGGGTACCAAGTGGCTGTACAAGTCCATGAACTCAATCCCCACCTACAGACAGACGGACAGGGGACAACACAGACTGGCTGAGACTAAATACAGAGCGATGGAATGACTACTTAAGACTAAATTCAAATGTTAAAACAGTATTTTTTTTATAAAATCATGATCTTAATAAAAGTACATGTTTAAAAAGGTAGAACTGTTTGTAAAATGTATTTTACCACTTTAAATGCAACACTCACAATGTAACCAAAGTGTATGATGAGAAATGTGTTTTGAAAGACCATTGATATTTATTGCTATGGTATGGTCCCGACCTCTGTGTGTTAGTGTGCGTATATATATAGAAAAGTGTTTTGAAAGACTGTCGGTGTGGTCCTGACCTCTTTGAAGGGTCTGTGGTGTGTGTTAGTGGATGTGTATATTTATATGGTGCTGACCTCTTTGAAGGCCCTCTGGGTGAGCAGGTGGCGTTTGATCCTGGACAGGGCCTCGTGGGGGTTGTCGTAGGCCTGCTCTATCAGACCCAGCTCCTCTCTCTGGGACTGGTTCAGACGAGACTTCACACTGCAGGACACACACACACACACACACACACACACACACACACACACACGTCAGTCATTAACCCAATAGAAACCTATTGCATCTTGTGGTGGGGCACGCCATCACACTAGCCATAAACACACAATTAAAAGGATCAATATGGTAGGACACGCACAGACTGGCACCCAGACATAACCATGTAGAGTGCTACACATTGTACTTACCTTATGGTGAAAGGCCAAGACAAACAAATACAGAACTTCATCACAAAAACAGTCAAAAGTATTGAACTACATCTACATAAAAAGAAATAACAGCAAAGCCAGTGGAGAGTACCTGTATGCCTCTTTGAGTCTCTCCAGGGCCAGGATGAGCAGCTTGGTGTCGTGTTTGTAGGACAGAGGGGGGAAAGGGATGGGGGAGAAGCGCCTGCTCTCCAGCCAGTGCACCGTGGTGGTGTAGATAGCCACAGCTTCCTCTGCAGTGATGTAGGGACCGTCCTAAAAGAGATAGCGAGACACATTAACACCAACTAACCCTAACAGTCAGTCCGTCCGTCCGTCTTGTCTTGTCTATGGCTATTCTCACGATGATGTGGCCTACCTTGAGGTAGTTGTGTGTATTTGGTATTGATATGTATATTCTCACCTTGAGGTAGTTGTGTGTGTTTTGTATACATAGCTGTGGCCTATCTTCAGGTAGGTAGTTGTGTGTATGTATATTCTCACCTTGAGGTAGTTGTGCTGTCTCTCCTGCTCAGCCTTCAGGTAGAGGCGGGTCAGACGACCCAGGTTCTTCTTACACACCGTCTTGTCCACAGTGGCGCCTCTCCTGATTCGCTCACGGTTGTAGTGAGCCGTGTTGGTCCACCAATCGGCTTTGGCCTTGACATAGCGCAGGATCATGTTCTCGATAGGAGTGGGCAGACCAGGCACCTGATGGGAGTAAACAGATAGTTAATGATAGCATGCAGAACTGTCACTGAGACTTTGCTAGTGCTACTGTGTTTTTATTTTTTACTTGCTGCCTTTGTTGCATAAAGTTGTGGTCAAAGTCAAAGCTGCGAACATGTTTACTAACACAATTTAGAAAAAGGTTAAAAAGTTTGTCGTGTGTGGTCTCACCTTCCAGGGGATGTTGGCCTTCCAGCACCTCCAGGACTCACTGAGGTGCTGCAGGATGGTCCTGGCCTTGTTCTGCTTGATGCCCTCGGGCATCATGTCCAGGATGTCGTGCATCACAGCCGCCCTCAGCTCCAGGTCAAAGTGAGACTCCACGCGCTGCTTGGTCACCGTCTTGGCCACGCCCTTAGAGTGACGGCCTGTTCAAAGTGGGAAGGAGCAAAATAAAAAAAATAAAAAAAAAGATTTCAGTCAAAGAACTGAGACAAATACATACAGAAACAAATACATATCACTTTCTTGCTATTAACTATAACAAAAATGCTCATCCTAGTAAAATCCTTTTTAGAAGCTCCAGTCATTGATAGGTAAATGTCCAGTTTGTGAGTGTTACCTTCAAACTGCCTGGCCAGCAGGTTGCCCAGCCACCTCTCCAGCAGAGGAGTGATTCCTCTCATGAAGAAGAGCCACACTCTCCAGCCAGGAGCCCAGAAGCCACAGCCTGGCCCTTTCCCAACCGGCCCCTGAAACAACACACACACGTCAAAGATAGAATAGTCATGAGCCCATTTAACTCAAAATCAGTAAAATAAATGGGAAATGCCGTTTAGAACACAATGGACGTGGTATAAAAAATGGTTGCTGCCAGCGTGTACTCACGGTGTTGAAGCGGTAGTAGATGAGGTGCTTCAGGTCCTTACACATGCGGATTTGTCTCATCAGCTTGTACTTGTAGCGGTACATACCAGTCAGCTGGCCCACGTGGGCAAAGATATACTGCAGCCCATCTGACAACTACAACACAGAAAGAAACAACAGGACCAAGTATGTCAATTAAAAACAATCTACGATTAAAATTGTTTGTCTCGTAATAATGGACACAAAAGCATTTCCAATGACGTTATAATTTGACTTAAGTCAGGAACATAGTTTGTTCACTGTATGAACTGACCTGTTAGGGTTAGGACTTTACAATGTTGTGTGTTGTATGAGCTGACCTGTTAGGGTCAGGAAATAATAACGTTGTGTGTGTGTGTGTGTGTGTGTGTGTGTTGTATGAGCTGACCTGGAAGGCGTCCACGTTTCCCAGTCTGTACTGGACATGGCTGTCCACCACCAGCTTACTAAGACGCAGCACCTCCCTGCACAGGTGGAAGGCATTCCCAAAACGGGACTTCTTACGCTCCTGCATGAAGGGGAGGGAGCGGGACAAACCAGGAACACAGCATTTAGAGACAGCAAGCAATATACAAGCAAGTCCTAATGATTAGATACATCTTATACCGTTGTTCATGACGTAGATTATACTTAACCTACAGCCCAACGTCTAAATAGCACGTTTTCTCGATTTTGTCTGAATTCTAAGTGACCAACTGCAGGAGCAGCCAGTTATACAAATCACCATTCATATCAATATTCCTCCAGTTCTTACGCACAGGCAAGCAACCAATTAAGTGCGCCTTTGTAGGAGGACTCTACATTAAGACATTATGAATGTTGTAAACTGTCTCTAATACCTGTATTGCACTTTTAATATTTTTAAAACCTTCAATTAAAATTCCATCAACCATATCATGGTCTTAGGTGTGTGAGCAATCGAGGTATTGCTCGATGCCTCCATATTGGTACCTTGGTGGTGAGGGTCTTCACAGGCTTGAGGTTGAAGTTGTAGTCCAGATGCAGGTAGTTGAGGTTCTTGCGGTGGATGAGCAGGTTGAGCATGTTGTAACCTTGCCTGCACACCTGCAGCCCCACCTCCACCCAGTCCAGCTTGGTGGACTGGAAGAACTTGGTGGCCTTGAAGGAGCGGAACAGGTACCTGGACACAAACAGGAGAGGAGGTCAGGCTAGTCACAACATTTATACATTGTATTGATGAGACGCCACCCCGCTGTCTAGAGGGCAAATTCTAATTTCAACAATTTTAAATATGAAAAGTACTGAATGTTACGGAGCACAAACAGATTGTGATTGATCAGTGGTCACCTCTTCTTCTGAGCCTTGGGTGGTCTGTGTTTGAGGGCGTTAAGGACATAGTACTTCAGTAGCTTCTGGTAGGAGACGCGCACCTTCACAGGCTGACCGGCTGGGCAGTGCTCACGATACCTACCAAGAACAAAAAGAAACTCAAAAACCCTACAATACATATCTATCTGGAATAGGTTGGCATGAGGTGAATGAGGTGTTCCCACATGTATTGCTTTACTTATATGTAATGTGCTCAACATTGTGTTAAAGGGATAATGCTACTGTTGTAGTCTCAATGCAGCCACCCACCATGTTTCTACATAGGGCGCACATAGTGTCTGGTACAATGAGGCTCACCAGTTTTTGATGAGGGGGATGTCGATGGCGCGCCGGGTCCTGCCTGAACGCAGGTTGAAGGGGCGTGGCGCCCAGAGCAGAGCGATGCCATTGGCTGTGTGGTCGGTATAGAGGGGTGTCTCTTTGAGGAGGGGCTCCACGTACTCTGGCAGCTCAAACTCCTCGTCATCCTCAGGCAGAGGCTCCTGACTCTGTGAGGAGGAACGGAGGAGTGTTAAGAGAAAAACATCTGTTGTGGATTCCTTCCCAGTACAATATAATCAACATGATGTTTGCCCACTGTAACCAAGTGTCTTGAGACTAGGGACCAACTGCCAGCAGGATGTCATTATTTATATCCATTTTGTTCTAACGCCAATGAAAGAACGTCGCTGTAGGAAGGCTTTGAGCCCTGTGAGAGCGGTTGTTTCTAGACAGGTTGTCAGTGAGAGCGGTCGTTACTAGACAGGTTGTCAGTGAGAGCGGTCGTTACTAGACAGGTTGTCAGTGAGAGCGGTTGTTACTAGGCAGGTTGTCAGTGAGAGCGGTTGTTACTAGGCAGGTTGTCAGTGAGAGCGGTTGTTACTAGACAGGCTGTCAGTGAGAGCAGTTGTTTCTAGAAAGGCTCACCTTGACGGAGTGTCTGTGAGAGATGGGGTTGATCAGAGGGTCAAAGTAGAAGGCTGGTAGATCTGGGTCCTCTGTCTTAATGAACACCACGTTAGGGGTGTGGTACCTGGCAGAGAGAAATTACACATTATGGACACCAGCACCAATACTACACACACATCAAATCATAAAAGGGTCTATAATACAAATTTCCAGAGACAAAGCTAGCTATAATGAGCCAGCTTCATTGATCTAATACAGATGCTATTTATGGCATGTTCATTATTAAAGTAGATATTGTTTACATGGCACAACGTTTTATTTGTTGTCAAATATGTCTGAATGTTGAGTGACCAACTGCAGGAGCAGCCAGTTATAAAAATCACCATTCATATCAATATTCCTCCAGTTCTTACGCACAGGCAAGCAACCAATGCAAGTGCGCCTTTGTAGGAGGATTAAACTTTCTTCACAAAATGTAATGACGGTCAGCTTCAATATCCGTTTTTAAAATCGTTAATTTTAAAAGATGGAAATAGTAATATTCTAAATTGAACAAAACATCTAAACTTACATAGCAACGATTTTGACAGTGATATAGATTATATCACTTATATTCAGTGAGCCCACATTAAAACTACAGTGTAGGGTTATTTAATGTGGCACTCCAATAGCCTACGCTGATCTGTTATTACTCCTGGTTAAGGCTACAGGTGAGGGTGTTAATAATGTAACGTGTGTGTTTACCAGGTGAGATGGACGTGGTGAGGCAAGTTGTTGTACAGGTACGGGAACGCAATCTTGTACTCGGTTCTGATTGGCTGTCTGATGATGATCTTGTTGATGTCATTGAACTCGTTCCAGTCTTCATCCCTGGAAGCAATTAAAGAGAGAGTCAGAAAACACTACATTACATGAGCTTGTTAGTGTGGGTGTACACTTACTGGTGATCTGTATTTAATCATATTGTATCAGTAGTTATTTATACAGGGTTGAGCAACTATTTATTTTTGCAGCAGTGCCATAGTGTTTATGAGGCAGGACATATTTATTTTAAATCAAATTAAGAATTAAAAATAAATAAATAAATAAAGCATGTGCTGCTGCATCCAATACAGTAAACAGAGTCCTTCCCATACCAAACCCCACAGCAGTCGGGCCTCTACTTAGGACATGATGGGTTAGTATGGCTTAGGGGAGGGGACACTTACTGGAGGTTGATGTCCCTGACCAGAGGCTCAAACTTGGGGCCTCCGGGGATGGCCATGTTGAGAGCCTTGGAGGTGAAGAAGGCCTTGAGGTCAAACAGATAAAAGTAGTTGTAGTCCACTAGGTCGGTCAGCAGCTGATTGGCCAGACGATACAGAGTGGACATCATGGGGAGGGTGAACTGCCAGCGTCGGTACGTGGTGCCATTCACATACCTGGAGGAAAGAACGCACAGATTACACTAAAGAAAACACATTAGTAGGCATTCACTATTGCTATTTACAAATTGGAGGTTGTAAGGAACTGATGAGTTAGCCAGTAACTCCAGTTTGTCTTAACTCCTAAAAGTACATATGGTCTTAATAGCACATCATCTTCTTTTCTAGACAATGTCTGAATGCTGAGTGACCAACTGCAGGAGCAGCCAGTTATACAAATGACCATTCATATCAATATTCCTCCAGTTCTTACGCACAGACAAGCAACCAATGCAAGTGCGCCTTTGTAGGAGGATTAAAAAAAATTCTTTATAAAATTAGCACTGGTTCAAAAAGCAATAATGGTTACATTCTATTTCCTTTCGTTAGTATAATCAGTGATCTACTAAAACAGGACTATGACATAGTTTTATTCCATTAAAAGGACATAGTAGTATCTTACTTGGTGGAGTCTCGGAGAGGCTGGTGCTCGTACAGCCACTCGGCTACAGAGGAGTCCTCTTCAGAGTCCAGCTCCATCTGGATGGCCTCCAGGGGCTCCACGTCCAGGATGTTGTCGGCGTAGTCCAGGGGAGGCTCCTCGTCGTCAAACGGAGGGAAACGCATCCGTTTGAAGTGCCGACGGTCCCGCTTCTCGCGACGCATCATGATCCACATGGAACTACAAAACAAGTTATAAAAGTTTAAATCACAGACTGGTTAAAATAAATAACTAATAATTCTATTAATGAAACGAAAAAAAAATTTATAGGATTGTTTGTTAATGTGTTGTGTTCCGTCCGTACCCCCACTGAGCAATGTAGACGGGCTCTATGACCCAGGGGATCTCGTTGACGAAAGAGATGGCTCCTGTGATGTGGTAGAGCACTGGCACATCTCTGATCTGCTCCCATGGCATCGGCATGTTCTCCAACAGCTTCAACACTGCATGGGGCATGTACTTCAGGGCTCTGCCCAAAACAGAAAGAAGCCAGTTGAATGACAAGAAAATAACTGTAGACATACATGCCTAGAATTCTACACTACTTGGTGGGATTATTAAACTCAAGCAGAACGTTGGAAGACATATTTGATTGTCTCAATTCTCTACAAAACTATCTCTATCAAATACTACAGGTTTGTTTGGCCATCATGAACTGGGTCTAATACGGTCTTCCTTCCTTACCCAAGGTACACTCTCTTGTCATGGCGAAACTTTCTGTTGGTCATGTCCCCATGGTCCCTGATGATCTTACGGACATGCTCAGGGGGCATATCCTCTTTCTGGGCATCAACAAACCCAAACTTTCTTTTCTCTGAGTAGCGTTTGGCTTGCAACTGCTGCCATTTTCTTGCTGCAAGGTAAGAAACAAAACGTGGTTATAAATTATTATTAAAATGTAAAATGCAAAAATTTATTTTTCAATTGCATATCTTTGCAATACTGCAAACAATCTGGTCCTGCAATGCAACGTGGTTGAGGTAAAACGGGCTTGGCAAATCTTTATCCGAGCCATCAATGGTACTCACCTTTCTCTTGCAGCTTCTCCTCAGACATGTACTCTGGGATCTGGGCCGGAGGGGGAATACCGGGTGGCATCCCCCCGGGCACTGGTCTGTAGGGGTAGGCAGCCGCCATTGTGCCTCGCAACTGTAAACACGAAACAGCCCAAGAGATCGAATGAATGGGCATTCAACGAGTTGTGTTTAAGTTAGCATTAGCTATATAGCTAAATTAACAAGGGAGGGATAAGCATACTCTTATCTGTTCACAACATTAAATTACAGATCGGTGTAACAACGCAACAATGTTGATATTTTCCATTGTTATAGTTGATTAACAATATGCAACTCGGTGGGTACAGTTAGCAGCCACGCTAAAGTTAAGGAAGTTGATGTTACCTAATTTCGCTAGGCTTTAGGCTTGCCAGACACCGCACGCGCGCAAGAATTGGAAGGCCAATAATAAACATCAACAATGTCCACAACAAATTTCTGGATATATAGCTTACTTTTCAATTATAATAAGTTAGCAAAGCATTCAATCTAGATGCTTGGTAACGTTTGTTCCACATGCTAGGCCTTGTACGCAGAATTCCAAATTACACAATGGCAATGCACAGCTACACGCTATGCTAACATTAGCTTATGACTCCAGAGCAAGCAATTAACTTAAAACGATTCTTACCTCCTCCAAGGCAAATGTTTTGTGTTGTAAACGGCCCTGGTCCACACAAAACTAACACAACATGCCTCTGCTAAAAGTAATAATTTCTCCCGGTTGTGTTGAGTGCGTTTCTTTAAAACCGCACGCACTTCGAACGACACAGTGCGCACGTTGTACGTAGTTCTGTGAGAACCCCGAACAGTATAACGTTGTGTCAACTGTTTTCTCTCACACAAATTGACTGATTCTACGCCAAAAGTTACGCTGGAGCAGCACTGGCGCAGTTTTGAATCCCCGGATGTGGAAAACGTAAGCCTGCGTACTAAGTTCAAAGTTCACAGATTTTTTGTGTGCACTGCAGTTGCTAGTTTGCCAAGAAAGTGTGGTTTCGACAATGTCAAGTCAAGTCCATGAGAATGTACAGGTAACAGTCTGACATATACTTTTACTCTGTATGCCTTATGTATGAATGCATTTCAATTTATATTTCTCTCATCTTAGAAATATTATGTATGAATGCATTTCAATTTGTATTTCTCTCTGCTTAGAAATATTATGGCTCTCGTCTGGAATCCTCAAGTGATTTGCAAACCAGTGCTGCCTGCACTTTGGCCCTTCGACCAATGCCTAAAAGTGCAACAGATGCATTAAACCTAGTTCATTCAGATGTGACCAAAAGGTATAGTGGATTACTTATCTACATCCTTGGTAACTCCTATCTAAATATTTACCGACCACTTCATTCATAGATGTATTAAATGTTTCTTGATGCAGGTTTTATGGCTGTGGTCTTCCAGTTCCAGAGAAGCTGCAGGGTTGTAGGATACTAGACCTGGGGAGTGGTTCTGGTAGAGATTGCTTTGCTCTCAGCAAACTCGTGGGAGAAAACGGCTCTGTCACTGGGATTGATATGACTGAAGAATTGGTATGCACACACACATAAACACTCCGACCATAAATTTTTTTACTTCAGTTGACATATTTCATTTATTACTGTAACTATAATGTCACCATGGGTTAGATTGCAGCATCACAAAAGTACATTCGGTACCACCAGGAGAAGTTTGGCTATGAGAAGCCCAACACCAGCTTTGTCCAGGGTTATATGGAGAAACTAAGTGAAGCTGGAATGCAAAATGACTCCATGGATATAATAATGTAAGTTCTTAACAATAAGACTTATGACTTTTCACTAATGCCAACCTCTTGTGAGATATTTGATGAGAGATTGTACTGAATTTGTAAAAAAATATATATATACACGTGTATATATATATATAAAGTGTATTAATTCCCACTTTGTTTTCCTTAGATCCAATTGTGTGATCTGTTTGTGTCCTGATAAGACTGCAGTTTTGCAAGAGGCATACAGGGTCCTTAAGGTGAGCAATAGTCATATTTACTATGTAGATAATATATATACAGATAGTTTCTTAAACGGCTCCTTAAAAATATTTCATGATATTTATTTTTTCATAGGCCTAGCCTGTTTCTCTTCATTTTGGTGAGCAAAACAGTATAGAAAGCAGAGTATATAACAGCCAATAGTCACAAAGAGCTTTGAAAACAAATCTTGCGATCGTGTCAATCCCTGTCCCTCGACAACACATGATAAAGGAGGGTGGCGAATTGTACTTCAGTGACATGTATGCCAGCAAAGTCATTCCTGATCCCCTCAAGCAAGATCCAGTTTTATGGGGTAAACATAATTTTTGTTATATAAATATATTTATATATTACATACAGTGCTATTCTCAAAGTATATATACATATACATTACAAATTTGGTAATAAACCATTATGAAATCTTTTCAAGTATGCCGTAATGCATCACCTGGTCTTGTTCGATAAAAGTCAGATGTTTTGAAACTTAAACTGTGTTTGCTATCGCCTGTGATAGGCGAGGGTATGGCCGGGTCCTTGTTCTGGCTAGACTTCATATCTCTGGTCCAGGCAGTGGGTTTCAGCGTTCCACATCTAGTCTCAGCCAGTCGAATAACCGTTCACAACTGTGACCTCAAGAAAAAAGCCGGTACATTAATCATATCAGTACAGAACATGTGAAATCTTGCAATTCGAACAGAATTGTGTCATTTGGAACGTCAAAAACAAGTCATTTTTATTTTACATAGCAATGGAACCCCTTTACAACTTTGTTTTCTTTTGGCCTACAGGTGACATTAGCTATGCATCTGGCACATACAGAATCTTTAAGTTACCTAAAAATTCATCGAAATCAAGAGCAATGGTCGTGTATAAGGGGACTGTGCCAGAGTACCCAGATCTACTTGATTTTGACTCGTCACACTGTTTTAAGGTACGTTCCCAGGATATACTTTCGAAATAAAGATACTTTCTCGACCTGCTCTGACTCCCCCAATAAACCATCTCTTGCATTGAAATGAACAAGGTGTAGGATAAATGTATTCACTTTTGATTCACCAGAGGGACGGGACATTACTTCCAAATGTTTTCAACCTTTAAGTTGAATTAACATTAAAATGTTAGGCAGTAAGATGATATTTGGATAATACAATTTGTTTTCATTATTATTTCAAATTGAAGCCAGGAAAAGATAGAACACACTTTTTTGCATCATTACATTGGTTTTGAGTTGATTTTAGAATGTGTTGTGGCTAAGTTTGTGTAGTACTAACTATTCTTCCAAAATTAATACAAATAGAACCACAATCCGTGTATTGAAAGATTCTCTTTTGTTTTAGTTCGAATGGTTTTCTCTTAAGGAAATAATAATATTAGTTTGACAGGTTTTTATGGTTTCCTTGTGGGGAATGTTGCTTTATTTTTATTATTTATTTTGCAGAAAGGTGTAGCGCTGGAGGTACATTGGGAGATGGCAGCGTTTCTCCAAAGGTCTCGTTTTTCCCCTGACTTTAGCATCCAGTGGCTGGATGAGTCAAACACTTCGACAACACAGGTATCTGATCACCTAGAAACACATTATGTTTGGCTTTGTGCGTTGTGTTTGTTCAAACCCACTATAATGACCGGTTTAGAGAGGATCAGATGTTAAATATATATTGGGTATTATCTCAATTCGCAAGACCAGTAAGTGCTGACCTACAATATCTATTTATTTCCAGTTCTGCCACCTCAGTCCATTCCTGCTGGCTGACAGATTTGGCTCTTCAGTGAAGCAGTGTTCCAAAACAGGCCAATCAGGATCTTGCAATGCCTGATGCCTCTACTTTGGATGATGTTACACTATGATCCTGATTATAAGATCCATAGTTTTGTGGCAAATTATAGTTTAGATCATTTCTAATTACTACATCTAATCCAATTGGGATTACAAATGTGTTGAATACAGATGTGGATTGTTGCATCGTGTAATGGATAATGAAGAGATAATGTAAACAACAAATCAAATACCTCCCTGTTAAGGAATCAATGAACAAGTCAACTATTTTTTTATAGATTTCACTTTTAGGAAATTTAAATGTTATCCCAGTGGTATTTTGTGCCATTGCCAGTTGTGTGCCACTGTAGTTTCATTAGCATTGCAATTTACTGCAGAAACCTGTTTGTCCTTTGCTCCTCATTCCTCCTATGTAAAAACTGAAACCTTTTAACACAAAATATGAAGGCCGTTTAGAGATCTCTACATTGTTTTTTTTATTATTATTTAATTATTAATATTTTCTGTGCTGTTATTGTAAAACAATCAGTTATAGTATTTTGTAAATCATTTAAAAATGTTCTGAAATAAAAGGTAAAGCTACATATTCAATTTAGAATGCTGAACTTCTATGGAATACCAAATGTGCCAAAAGTAAATAAATAAATAAATATTCCTTAATTAAATAAATAATCATATGTATAAATACAGGAATATATATAAATGGGTAAATCAATTGCGAAATCACAAAATAATTAAATAATACTCAAACAATTATTATGAAATAATTGGCATTTTCACAATAAAAAAGAACATTTAATTTACTTTTTATTTAATAATGAATGTTTTATTTTCAAATGGCACTTTTTATTTATTCCACAATGGTACGTTTCAGAATGTCACATTTATTTCATAATGGTACTATTCCAAATGCCACATTTATTTCATAATGGCTCTTTTCATAATGACGTGCTCATCTGTCAATCAAGATGAGAGCAAGCCTACGTCACTCCCCTGTTATCAGAACGACCACGCCCCCTTTGGGGGGGGGGGGGATTCTGTAAAACTGCCGGTGGACAAACTTGTGTCACTAGTATGCCATTTGGTATTCCATACACTTCTACAGGTGCAAACAAAAACAGGATTCCATACAAAGAAAGTGTCTCTTAACTTAAAAAAAGTACAATGCTCTCAGTGAAGCATGTGTTGAAAACATAGTGAAGAATTATTTGATTATAATGTTTTTGCTTGGATTTTCACAGCATGCAATATGTCTCCAATAATAATCTACCAAAACGTTCTTTATGATGTCATAAATGTTAGGGATTTTTTTCCAGACAGTGTAAATTTCCACTAATGGATGGCGTTAAGGTAGGCTAACTCTTATCTACGATTTGCGTATTCTAAATAGTTAGTGTTCCTTAGTACAAATAATGTCATGTTATAACGCCAATAATGTTTACCGTCATGTTGGTTTTTAGACATGTCTTTTTTACTAATGTCAAAGTTAAATTCCCTATGTCCTTTTTCAATCAAGTGCTTTTCTGTGTCGGGCGAAGAGACTGAAATAGCGATAAGAGGAACGCTATATTGTTTTTCCACAATGAACAAAAGAGCTACAATATTGAATTCCACCATATAGCTCGCGATTACTTTACACTAAGTATTGCTAGGATCAAAACTTGTCTGCAAGAACCGTTTTTATTTTCATTGTTTGCAGTAACGGTTGAGTAACTTCTGTATTGTTGTAGGCCTAATAATTTCCTAAGCAAGGTCAGAAATCCAATGATGAGGTTCATCACCACAGACAAACTTATAAAAGGTTGATGGAGAAAGCCACTCAAACTCAATAGGTACAATAAGAGGACAAGTGTCCATATCTTTATCATCTGTTCATTTCATACTGCTTTAATACTGACTATGATATGTAATGTGTATTAAGGAAATTCCAGAATGTTTCGAATCACAGATAAAAATGAGAGGGGCTGTAGGGCAGAGAAAGGTAAGCTTTCTTTTGAATACAGTTCTATTTGATAGAAATCCTACAATATTTGAAGAGGATAACTAATGAGGTCAATATATGTTTTGAAATATCTTCTACCATTATGTCTTTATTTTAGCCTCTGCTGTGGCCACTACAAATACAGAGTTATCTTCCAGACATGACCATTCATCGGTTGCTCCGCTGGAGGAAAAGGAAGTGCACCAAACCTTATTAAACCCTGAGAAAGATGAGATGGACCACTGTTTCCCTATTCTGCTCTCATTCATGCAGAATCTCACTGATGAGTATGTGGACTCTGTGAAATATTCTGCTGTTCAACGTACATATAACTTTTTTTATAGGAAAGTGTGTCTTATATAAATCTGATACCTTATTTTTTTATTCCACACAGACAGTGGAGGACCATCAGTAAAGAACTGAAAAATCCTGTGAGTGTTTAAATGGATTTATTTATTATTTATTTTATAATGTGGGATTATAAAAGTGAAACTTGTAACGTTTTGTGTGTTCCTTTTCTGTTGTGTTCAATGTAGATGTCAAAGATGCAGTGTGCCAAATTATGCCAGACACTTGTAAAGTTTGTGGTGATGACCACCCTGCAGGTTATTCTGCCAGCTGTAGGCAATATTCTAGGAGCTGATACATCAAGGTCACAGACACCAGGACCAGAGAGCTCTACAAGCTCTGAGATGAGCTTGGTGGTCTCAGCTCCTGGATGTCCTCCTGCATCATCTGCCAGCTTTGAACAGGAGATAGTAGACAAAATGAAGAAGAGGGTGGTCAGTGACAGCACCTTAAAAAGGTAAACAACAATAGTTAGGTTTCCAATTCAATTCAGGTTACAGGTTTACAAACCTTACTTTAATTCATTCAACAACTTCACTTACCTGTGTATTTTTTGAAGTCCCCAGAATGATGCAAAGGAATACCTGGGAATGACAGAGGAAAGCATCCTCAGCCGGGTGTATGAACAGCTTTCTGGAAATGACGAAATGGCCGCCTGTCCACCTCATCTGACCATGGGTCTTATAAAGGAGATGGTACGTCAGTTAAACGAGGCGCTATCGGTTTCCCTCTGCGGAACCATTTCAGGGACGTCTTCCCCCGTGACTCGCGCCAAGAAGGTAGCCTCTTCTCTTCAACTAGCCGAGGGCCTGGTTGGCTTGACTCAGACGTTTTTAAGCCAGCACAGCGCCTTGGATCAGACGTATGCTTCACCAGCTGATTACAAGTCTGACATCGCAATGATGACACACAAAGTAGCAAATGTTTTTATTGAAATGGTGGAGAGATATGACGATGTTGAGGAGGAAACCACTGAATTGCTCAGAAGGATCTCTCAAAAAGTGAAGTTATTAGCATCAGAAACGGATTTAATTAATACTATTGAAGTGATAGAGTCAACAACCCACGTTAATGAAAACATCCCGGTGCTTCAGACACTGTCAAGCCAGGAGTTTAAAACTAAGGCAAACAAAGTGGTCAGTGAGGTCCTTCTCAGCTGTGCTCCCCAGGGCCTCCCTGTAATCCTTGCTCAGGAAGTACAATCTAAATCCTCTGAAGTCATTGACACTTTTGTAAATAACCTCGAGACAAATGCAGCGTCCACTCTTGCAAATCCAAAAAGACAGTCTATTGGAGAAATGTATTTTGCCGCTGTGCAAATTTGTCAGGACGTGCAATGTAAGCTGCAGGAATTTTTTACTCCAAAATCTATGTTTGGTCAGAGTGTTGATGTCTCAAAGAGCCTGACAGATAAGAAACACGCAGAGGAGCAAGAGTATCATTTGGATTCCACCACCAAGGGGGTCCTGAATCAACTTGGGAAATTATGCAAGTCAGAGATTGAGTTAGGTCATCATGCAGTGACGTACCCAAGCAAAGAATCCGCTTCAGCGACTCTTCCAAAGGAACGTATTTGTAATGAGCCTTGCAAAGTCTGTTCTTATTTGGATGGTATCCTGAACACTGTAATTCACATGTCACTGCCCAACTCTCTGCCTGTGGAGACTGGAAACGTTCCATCAAATGAACCAGCGGCCGTTGAAGCTCAGCAGTTGAAGTCTTCCTTCAGTCTGTTTGCATCCGCTTTTCACAAACTTGACAGCGAAGACTTTAAGATGACTGCTCAGAAGAGAGTGAGCGAAATCCTGCTGCGATGTGCTCCTGACAACCTTACGTCAGCGACTGTGGCAGCGAAACTCATTGACACTTATGTCACCGATGTCAAAGTAGTGGCCAAGTCTCTCGAGGGTCAGCAGTTTGAATCTGACCAGAAGACAACCAGTGACAGGGACCTCACTCATTCAAACCAGAAGCTCTCCATGTGTGCTTCAGCAACACGCTTGTGCCACAAAATGCAGAGCCACATCCAGAGACTTTACACAAACAAAAGCTTTCAACCTGCCTCCCAGACGGAGAGTTGCGAATCCTTTCTGTCACTCAGTCCTTGCGCTAAGGAGATCCTTTACGAGTTAGCGGATTTATCTGAGACAGAGACGCCGCTTGCTGGCTCTAGTTCCTCTGAGACGTCCCTGGAGAGTTTCCAATCTGTGGGCAATGTTTTTTTCTCTTATGTGAAGGAAATATCTGAACCAAGTTCACTCACCTCTGTGGATCAGCAACTTTCAAGGGAGGATTTCCACAGAAACGCTATAGATAAAGCCAGACTCATACTCACGAGACTTAGCTCTACATTTCCCAAACACACGAATTCAAAGAAACAAGAGCAGATTTCCGTGAGCAGAATGGCTGTCTCTGATCACGCAGATTCTGCTATCCTTCAAATGGTTGAAGAAATGGCAAATGATTTAAATGATATTTTAAAGATGTCAGATTCTATTGTTACTCCATATGACAAAAACGCTTTTCCTAAAGAGATGGCAAAAAAAGCTTCTCAGATTTCAATCAATGGCCCAACCAGCAAAATACCAGATAATAAGCTCTGTACCATTGCAAAAACTCTTTACCTTAACTTGACAACAAAGTTGCAGACTAAACCCAGTGTACTAAAAGAGAAAGACCCCAGTACTCTGAAACATAAACAAGCCAAAAACATGTGCAGTTCCATCCTGGATTGCATCCAAAATGTGCTTTGCAAAAGACAGCAAACTGAGGCAGCAGACTCAGTAGAGGAAATCCAAAGTATAATTGAATCAATGTCGGACAAGTCTGAGAAGGGCAGTTTAAGTTGTGAATCTACTGACCTTACCCTGACTACAACATACTCTTCCTCGACTTCCTCTTCCTCCATCGTCAAATCTCCCAGGTCTCCAAGGAGATTGGAGGACGTGCCTTGCGCTCTTCCTGGTAGTGCCATCGTTCGCTCTGAGGTACCTGTGGTGTGTCAAACGCTTCTCAAACAGTCAGTGGTTGAGATGAGAAACTCTAAGGCCTCGCTCCACGATGCCAAGAAGACCGTCTCTGCTGTTGTAGATGCTATCATGAAGGAGGTGTACTCAGAGGACATTGTTAATATGTCTCAGTCTGATGTGACCGCTACATTGACCACGCTAGCGGCGCTCACGTCCATGGAAAAAGGCGAAGACCACTCCAGGGATCTGACTCACAAAGTACAGTGTATTATTTCACAGAGCAATTTAACCCCTCGCGTGACAGTCAAAGCTTCAGAAAGCGTTTCAAATTCAATTTTAACAAATTCGCAGAGTAACGAGAAACAGATTGAGGAGCCTGGCACTCTCGAAATAATAACTCTCTTCACGGAGGAGTCGATGAGGCGCCTTCTCCCTTTCATGTTCGCACCGTTCTCGTACCCTGTACCTAATGCTGCCACTCAAAGCTCCAGCACAACCTCAGCATACAATGAGGACACAGCTGCTTCAGACGACACGTCCTCGGTCGGTAGTGACACGGTGAGTCTCTTCTCCACTGTCATGGTGGCTCAGGTCATGGATTCAATTAAGGACAGTAAGAGCAATGTGTTGTCTCTGTGTGAATCCTCTCGAATTCTACAAGAGCTCCAGTCTAAAGTTAGTGTGGAGGAGATGGATCCTCCTCCCTGCTCTCAGACAAGAGTTGAAAACAAAGTAATAACTAGTCCAGAGAAGGACCCAAACAACAACTTAACTGGCCTTACGACCACTCTACTGTTACGTTTAATGTCTAAAATGAGCTCTCAGGCTAACAACAGAGATAGCGGAGGAGCTAAACTCATTAAGGAGAAGCTTATTGCGGAGGTCTGTGCAGTGCCTGGATGGTCTGGAGCTGCAACCAACCCTAAACACAAGAAAATCAACAAAGTTTACAATGAAGTATTTAAGAGCCTGTCGAATGAGCTGGGGACAGAGAACAAAGTGACTATGTCCGCTCGGGATTCAAACTTTGACAGGGTGTTGGTTCAGTCTTTCATTAATGAACTTGGGTTGGGACTGCAGAGCTGCAGTGAGGCGTCATACACAGGTTCAAGGGCACAATGTGAGCCCAGTCTTCAGCCAGAGAGTAAGAAGAAGAGTAAGTTTACCAAGACGAGGAACATTTTTAAGGTAAAGCAGTTTAAAAATCCAGTTAAATCCACCAAATGTCAAATTATTAAGTGGTAATAATAAAAATAAAACTGTGTAAAATATAATTTTACATCGGCCAAATTATTTTTAAAGAACTGTCAGCTTTAAATCAAGACTAACTTGTTTCTAAAATGACTTTAGGATATCAGACTGTGTCATGTGGTGCCATATGAGGAGCCCTTTTAGATGACGCCAGCTGATAAGACACGCCACCTTTTTCAACTGTTCCTGTGTAACCAAATAATGCATCTTTTGTTAACTTATTAAAAATGTAAACAAGGGAGTCCTTTTTTGCCGTTTTCATTTTATTGTTACAATATTCAGTAAGGGTTTATTATTGTAACTTTAAATCATAAATGTAACAGCAGAACAGTAAACAGTCAACAAAATAAGGGTTCACAAGAAATGACAGACAATAATGACTCCCTGACTTGGAATTTAACACAGTCCAGTAACTTTTGTTTTTGTAGGCAGCACGGTGGCTCGGTGGTTAGCACTGTTGCCTCACAGCAAGAAGGTCCTGGGTTCAATCCCCGCCTGTATCATACACCAAGAGAATCTGTGTGCACAGTCCCTGAAGCTCAACAATGTGATGACAACTGTAGTTTCCACCATAAATTTCATCAAAAGCAGACGGCTGAACAGCCGCCAGTTCAAAGAGCTACTGAGTGAACTAGAGTCAGAGTACGGATATCTGGTTTACCACTGTGAGGTGCGGTGGCTGAGTCGCGGAAATATGCTCACTGAGAGAAGAAGTGAAACAGTTCATGGAGATGAAGGGGATGAAGGGGAAACCTGTCATGGAACTCAGTGATAGCAAGTGGCTTGGGTGATTTGGGCTTCATGGTGGACATTCCCAAGTACCTGTCAGAGCTGAACGTCAAGCTCCAAGGTCCCAAACAGCTTCTCAGCTCTCTGCATTTGAAGCTAAACTAAAGCTGTGGCAAGTGCAACTGGAAAGGGGAAACACTGTCCACTTTCCCACTCTGCAAGAACAAAAGCCTGCTGTGACATCTGAATATGCTGCTTTTGTGTGCAAAACCCCTCCAGGTATTTGGAGAGAGGTTCCAGGACGTGAAAAGTAAGCAAGGGGAACTGGACATATTTGCCGTGCCATTTAATGTGATGCTAGCTGATGTGCCTGACAACCTACAACTCGAAATCATTGAGCTACAAAGCAATGATGAGCTCAAAGCTAGATACAACAACCTCCCTCTGCTCGAGTTCTACAAACTGTATGTACGTGCTGAGGATTTTCCCATTCTGAGGAGACATGCACTGAAGTTTGCATCAGTGTTTGGGACGACCTACGCTCTTTTCAAAACTGACTCTTGCAAAGACTCGGTTCCGCTCAAGACTGACTGACCCAAACCTGCAAAATTAGCTGCGAGTAGCATCATCATCATCACCAGGTGACACAAAACGCCTCACCCAAGAGAAACAGTTCCAGCCATCGCATTAGGTGAGTCAATTATGTGTTCAATAATTGTGTATGGCTGTGGCTCTGGCCCTGTCTGGGTAACCAAGACAGTCTGTTTGTTTCTGTTTCTGTATGTTTCGTTAATCAGGAAGACTCGGGACAGCTGACTGGGTGTCCTGGTTACAGCTTAAAAGGCGTTCCAGTCCACAAGCTATCTCTCTCTCCACAGCACCATTATTCTTTTGTTGGCTTTGTTTTGTAATACACCGTACAACACCCCTCACCATACTTTCCACTGCATTCACTCACTTACACTACTGATATACTGATTATCATACCCCATTGGATTATGCAGTTTGGCACTTAGTTCAATAAAATTCTTGATTATTTTGATTATACATGGTGTGTGTGTCCCTTTTGGTTATGGTCCAGAGCCAGGCCGTAACAATGGCCCTCGAAGGATGTTCTAAAAATGTAAATGGCCCTTGACAGGAAAAAGGTTCCCC
>JAPMUY010006496.1:2500-7500 GCA_026901105.3 Galaxias olidus
TAGTCCCAACGCACGCGATGGGAAACGTAGTTCATTAGCGCCCGCCGCGGCGCACACGTCCGCGTGTTTGGCGATACACGATCTCGTCGGGCGAAAAGGGCCTCCTCTCTCCTGCTCCTCTAATGAGCACGGACAGCGGTGGACCGACGGGGACGTGGCCCAGCCACCGCCAGGCATTACATCAGCCTCCCAGAGGCCCCCGGGAGAGCTCACCACAGAGCGGGTAGGAGAGGAGAGGCAGCCCACCGCCCGCCACCCCCGCCCTTCGCGTCTGTGGGGGGGGGGGTGTAGCTCCCCCCAACCCGCACATGGTGACAGCATCTCCAGGCACAGCGCTAGGCCGGCCCCCTGCTAGCGTCAGCAGCTGTCCCCGGTGCGTCTGGTGGGGCCAGGCTAGCAGCTCCAGGGGCGGGTGGCTGGCTAGCTGTGGGAGGCGCGGGTCACCGTCCCTGGGTGCGGGGCCAGCGGCGTGGGCCCCGGGGAGTCGGCTGCCTCCGTCGCTGCTACGTCAATGCCAGGCGGCCTGGGAGCCCAGGAAGGATCCCGAGACGTTTTTGTTGTTGTGGCTCCATTTGGAAGGGGGAGGTGACCATGATGAGGTCAAAGGCAGCGATGCTCAAGGGGGCTCAGGTGGACCATGAGGCACACACACACACATACAGACACACAGACACACAGACACACAGACACACAGAGATAGAGACGCACACAAGCAGGTAGCAGAGCTCCCAAGTGGTTTGAGCTGACTTTGTTTACCTGCTGTCCTGCTGTGGCTCTCCGCTGGGATTGCCATGGAAACAGGGGCATGCGTAGGGGGTGCTGGGTCGGCAGGTGGGTATCGATGCCCAGTTACCCCAGAGAGCAGGAACCCTGGGAGGGGTCCACTCAGACACACACACACACACACACACACACACACACACACACACACACACACACACACACACACACACACACACGCACGCACGCATACAAAACAAACACACGCACACACACGTTGATTGTCATTATCACACAGTTTATTCAGCAAGCTTTGTACCATAAATTCAATTCTGGAAGTATCCTGTTGACTTTAACAAGTCAAATGAAACCCAGGTAATCCATAAAGGACAGTGCAGAAACAGTGTTGCAAGATGTGGAACTTCAAAATGTTTCTTTTTCTAAATCATAAAACCCTTTTCACAGCCATGTTTTATAAACTTGGGTTTTGGGTTTATATTGGGAGATTTGTCATATAGGTCCATCATAGTTTCATGGCCGGCTGCTCTATAAAATAATTCATAAATCATATATGATATATAGACGTCAGTGCTATAGGTTACAAGGACATTTGTGCAGAACATGTGCTCACAGTAGCAATGTATGTATAGTGATGAAAATAAAAAATAAGTAGACAAATCTAGTGGTAGACAAGTATGGGTACATTAGAATAGAAAATGTGTGTACAATATGTTCAGGAAACAGGACATATTCCGAAAAGTTTATCTAGGGCGCCCCTTACCAGACCGAAACATTTAATTTTCTGCATTTTAAACAAAACTTGCTTCTCCTCAAGTCTGACTTTGAGTTTAGCATTGATTAAGGACCTAATTGCCCCCAGTCGGAAACGAAAGATTTACATTTTAGGGAGCGTGCTTTAACTAATAGATTATATAAGCTTAAGGTGTTACGGTGACATACTTTTGGTTAACGTTACGGCTCCTTGCCTCCACCATTAAGGCCTGCAGATTAATGCTCTTTTTAATTAATGAGGAGCTCAGTGGCTTAAATCTCAACATGGACCCCAGGATTGGGACTAAGTGCCCTGTCCACCCACGCGTGGGGATCACTGTGGCAGCACATCACGTTCCACTGCATTAGTTTACATTACGTTCAAATAAATGGCATTGATTAGCAACGCATGGCCAAGTCAATCTCCGTTTGGTTTCGTATGAAAGGTACTGTTAGCGCTGACACCATGTGATGTCAAATGTAAGCTGGCCTAAAAATAGTGTTGTTTACTGTTTCTCGACGTACTGGTTCTGATCTCGCTTTTGTTTGCTGTTTCTAGATATACTTGATATATATCTCGCTTTTGTTAATGGAACGTTTCAACTTTCAATCTGTTATTCCATCACTGAAATGCCTGAAAAGAAAAGAAGAGAATAAAAAAAGCCAGGGTATATATGTATTTTTTTTTGTTGCAATGTTTATGCCAGACTCCCGGAATTCTCCAAAAGCTCTCTATTCACGCCATGCACATTTGAAGAGATCAGAAGAATCTCTCCACATTTCTTTAAAATAAAGATTGGGGGAGAGGTATCTTCTCCAGCATTTCGATAGCAAAGGAAGCTAGATGGAGGATAATCACTAGTTTTAAAACTGCCCCAAAGCTGCAATTTTGCAAGTGGCACATTTTGAGCTGTAGAGTCTTCCTCTACTATAATTTAGGATGGTGCCTTCTCTTTTGTCTGCTCCGGAACACAATAACATCCACTGAAACGGAGAGAGAGAGGCAGCCGGCATGGAGAACTGTGAGGGAAAGAGGGATGTGGTAGGCGTCTCTTTTTTGGACACTGGCTGCTGAGACCTGACCATGTTGTCATCACGGCTTTGGCCCGTAATGTCCGCCAGCAGGGGCACCCTCTTCTCTCAGACCGTACCATTGAAAAGACAACGGGGGGTGGGGGGCCCCGATGTTGCCGAGGCTTGGAATCAGTATCTTGGTCGTCATACCCTGTCTGAAAACATAATCATTCTCTCCAGTCCCCTGCTCCCCAAAAAAGACGGTAGCCGGTGCCCGTGAGAGGAAGCAACAGAAAGGCCTCCAATCTCTCCCCAAAGACAGGAGTGTGGAATCCATACCCGTCTGCCCATTGACTGTTCCCCCTCCGGTCTGCCTGTTCAGGGTAGGGAGCAACGTGCCCCGCCAGCGGGCCAAACCATTAGGCAAAGTGTCTCGACGGTGGGGGGGAAACAGCCTCGGCTATCGTCACGGCAACCAGACAGCCTTTGCAGTTGCCTAATAGACCAGGCTTGGAAAACGGTGTGACGTAGAGCAGGACGGTGGCTCGGTGGTTAGCACTGTTGCCTCACAGCAAGAAGGTCCTGGGTTCAAACCCCACCTGACCCAATGGCCTTTCTGTGTGGAGTTTGCATGTTCTCCCCGTGTTTGTGTGGGTTTCCTCCGGGTACTCCACCATAAAAAAACATGTCGCATCCTCCTACTGCCGACCAGTCACTGCCAATTCAACTGGAGTCGGTGTCCTATGTGTGTGAGCAAGTCTGTCGCAGTATGTTGGGTGAGCAAGTCTGGCGCAAATTGGCTGCCGTGGTATCACTCAGACTGAGTGTTGTGTTTGATAGCTGTAAGTCCATTTGTGGCAACCGATCTGTGTAAAGCACTTTGAGTATCTAGAGAAGCGCTAAAAACTAAATAAAATGAATTAATATTATTGTTATTATGTAACCCAAAGAGATAGGTGGCTACGAACAATGGGACATCTCTACGTGGAGTTCAATGTTCAAAGTAAGAGTAGGAGTTAAAAGCTAAATGTTTCAAACAGGGAGTTTAAACTACAGTGGTTTATGACAACAAGGTAAGCATCAAAGGTGCGAACGTGAGACGGCCCATCCAGCCATAGTGAAACAGCCCCCCCCCCCAGCAGCTAAAGCTTTTCCAGGGGCGTTTTTTAGAGAGGGGGAGGGCGCGCCGTACTCTCTGCATAAGCCAGACAAACCTGTAGTGGGCCTGGAGCTTTTTTTTTTTACCGACGCGGGACTTAGATGAGATTAGGGAGTTTGGGAAAGAGGGATCCAGGGATTGAACAAAAGAACGTCTGGCTAATCCAGGGTGACCCACGATAATCCACTTGTTTGCCAGGTATTAGCATGGCGATCCTTCCCGAGGTAGCCCCTGAGCCTTTTTACCAGCCGGAGGCCGGCTCGCACACCCACTCGCTCGTCAGACGAAGTGAGGGCCGGTCCAGCACAGCTGGCCCTGTAAACACTCCTCCGTTCTCAGACAGAGCTGGGAAAAGTCGCCGCGCAGGGACGCGTTCCCGTTGGCGGATGCTGTGGCCTTTAGAACTCCCAACTAATCCAGTAAACTTGGATGCATCGCGCGCAACAAACCCTCTGGCCCAATAGGTGAGACAACAAAGGGTGTGGGTTAGAAAGCAGCAGCCCGGGCCTGTTGAAATAGCTGGACGTTTGGATAAGATGTGCGGAGACTACTTGACCTGTTAGGGGGAGCCATGGTCCTCACAAAGTCTGGGAAGCTCCCACCTGAACGGACAGGGCATCACGCGGTGATAGTAATATTTCATAATATGGCTGGCTGTCTCGGAGAGAGGACTGACAGGCTGACAACCGGCGGACAGGCGGTGGAGGTTGTTGGGTCCAGTGGGGGGGTTGCCGGGCGGAAACCCCAGGAGGTCTACGTGGGGGGGGGGGGGGATGAGGACGATGGGCCGATCGGACACTCTTGACAGGTTGAATCGCCCCCGCCTGCCTGTCACCGCTGGAGCCAGGACCCTGAGTGTTCTGCCCGGAATACTCCTTATCCCCACTTGCATACACACACACACACACACACACACACACACACAGACACAGACACAGACACACACACCCGCTCACACACACCCGCTCACACACACACAGAGACACGCACACACATGCGCGAGCGCCCGCATATTTTAACCAGGCAAAGTGCACGCTAACATTTGATGTTAAAATGTCACATCCATGTATGCATCTGGGCTCCTCGTTCGATTTTCTTTTGTGCCCACGCAACCAAGAGTGCATCTCACCACGGGCGCTCCATACTTGTCTCTCCTCGTCCTCCCCCGACCCCCGTAGCCCCTTCGCTCTTGTCTTTCCCGCTCTCATCCCCCCTCGCCACAGATCGAGTCTTTAAATCTATAATGCATGTATTCTCTCAGAAGTTTGCATACCGACAGGTAGGATCCAAAGTGCCTGCCTCTGGGGGGTTGGAGCGCGGGAGTGAGGGAGGTTGT
>JAPMUY010006496.1:10000-47818 GCA_026901105.3 Galaxias olidus
TCTCCTTGCACTGATTTCACAAATCCTTCAAGAAATAACTGTCGGCCCCGGAAACTAAAGAGTTTTTAATGTTAGTCATGGGAACTTCAATTTGCATTTGGAACTAATATTGTGCCAGAGAAAAACATTTTCAATCAGTTGTTACTGTAGGGAAAAATACAATCGTCTTTTTTTTCCCAAAACTTTAATTTAACCGGGGCGTATTCGCATTGAGACGACAAAACACGACCTTTATTATGAAACTAGTCCTGTGCGCGACGCAGCGAACCCGAACAACAAAGACGGGTAGCGTATTCTCCGGGAGCGAAAGTGGCCTGAAAAGAGATGACAGAGGAAGTGCTTAGAACTGAGGTGGATCAACGTGGCACCCTCTCTGGGCTATCGCTCTCATCCGACCTCTCTGTTAGCCAACGGCAGACATATGGCCGGAGCGTGATCCTACTGTCTGTTCCGTCTGCTTAGCCGTCAGCGGATCAGGAGCGAATGACAGGGATCCGTCTATTGTCTGCGGATGTGTATCCCCCTGTTTGGCGGCTCGCGGCCTAATCCTATCAAAAGAAGCCGATCCCAGTCATACGTCTGATCCTGGGAGCTGAATGGCTTGAGCGGCAGCCACTGGCTTCCTCTATCACTGTCAGGGCTCTCATTTTAATTAGCTAAGATGGAGCCGGGCGTAGTGGCAGGGATAGAGACATACTTTGTGATGGTGTGTGTGTGTGTATGTGAGTTTGTGTGTAGTAAAATACGAAATGAGTGCAGTTTCACATATCCCAACAGATGATAATCCTTCTCCAGCTGTAAAGCTATTTCCAATGTGATCTTAATACACACTACTATATATAGATATAGCATATTCTTTTTTGTCATACCTATGCAAACCGTGCACTTTCAACATCTCAAGATAAACTATGCAGAGGCTCTCGGTAACTTTGGTATGAACCCCCCTCTCAGCAGTTCTCCGAGTCGCTGTCCCGTGACCCACGCCTCCACCACCCGTCGCCTGTTCCCGCAGTCAGGCTCCCCTGAACATCTTCGCAGCCAGCAGCGAGCTTAAGGTAGTCGGCCCCCAAAGGGAGCTATGGGGAGACAGAGAAGAGCAGCTTACAGGCTCAGGAGCCCCCCAGGAGGGCTACAGAGGAAGGGGGTTTTATCCTGGGGGAGGGAAGGGGGGGGGGGGGGACCTGGTCGGCGCGCGCAGACAACCCCCAAAGCAAAAAAAATAAAAAATCTTTCTTTCATATCCACTTTAACAGCAGGAGGCAGGCTTAGGTTAGATTTCAAGACGGACAGCTAACAGGAAAACAAGCAAGACTCCGACTCGCAAAATACTAGCCGATCATCCCGGAGACAAATCCCCTGTCTGGCCGAAACACTGTATGAAGCCTCTAGACGGGTCTCGGCAGGCAGCCGACCTTGTGCTGTTCCTCAATTTGTCGTTTTTTGTTTTGTGTGTGTCTGAGGGAACTCAAACAAGATTGTTTTTATTCAGTATCTGTCGTGGTTGACTACTTTTGTATTGTTGCTGTCTAAATACTACTTTGTTTGTGAAGATGTGGCACCTGTCTGCTTATAAAAGACATAGAAAATGTTGAAATGTCTTTGTCTTGTGTGTGTGTGTGTGTGTGTGTGTGTGTGTGTGTGTGTGTGTGTTTGTGTGTGTGTGTGTGTGTGTGTGTGTGCGATGATGAGCATGATTACCCTAAAAGCGTGTTTTTGTGATCTACTACAGGGGACAGTCAATCCCTGGGGACTCCACAGTGACTGAATGATGGCCTGGCATTCACACACTGATGCACACGCAAACACACACACACACACACACACACACACACGCGCGCGCACACACACACACACACACACACACACACACACACACACACACACACACACACACACACACACACATACACACACACACACACACACACACTTTCACAATCACAGTTATCCACACGCGTTCAAATGAACATACAAACTCACAGACAGTGCTGCATGCACATACAGATCGACACACACACACACACACACACACACACACAGTGAAGCTGCTACAGTGACAGAGTTGGACAGTTGTCTGGCACATCACTCATGACGCTGGCAGGGCACACAGATCCAGGCCATGTTAAGGAGGTTGAGGGTTCAAGGGTCGCGGTGGGAGAAAAAAGGGGAAGGCCACAAGGCCCACAGCCAAACACTCACACACACACACACACACACACACACACACCCTCAAACACACAGACCCTCAAACTCAACACTCACATACTCACACACATGTATCAGCAGAAAGCTACTATTTTCCCTAACGCGCACACACACACACACACATACTCACATCTCCGCTCGATGTAGTCCTTCACCTCCCCTGGAGCGAGGGGTTGATGAAGAGTTGCAGTGGACCGTGTGGCCCCGTCACCGAGAGTAGGCCAATGTCAAACCCACAGTAGCCCGCCGCCACCTCCTCCTCCTCCCTCTTTGCCATCCCAGGTCACACGCCACTCCGTCGTTCTCCCTCTCCCTCTCTCTCTCACTTTCCCTCCCTCTCTTTCCCCACCTCACTCCAGCGTTTCCCCTCCACGGCGTCCCTGCCATCCCCCCCCCCCCTTCCCTCCCGTAACGTTGGTCCAGTTCTCTCCGTACCTCTCCTCTCTCCACCCCCCCATATCCCCCCCCCCGACATGGTGGTGAGTGTGGGCTGCTTACGCAAACAGATGTGAGTGTGTATTTATAAACGCCCCCGCACTGCTAATTGGGTATTTACGTGTGAAGAGTGTTTAGTATGGAGGGGAGAGTCTCCTCGACGTGATCCTTTTTATCACACACACACGCCCACACACACACACACACACACACACCGCTACTCACACACACACCGCTACTCACACACACACCACTACTCACACACACACACACACCCACACACACCACTACTCACACACACACACACACCCATGCCCATCGCTGAATGTAGATGTGGAGGAACCCTACACGTCCCAGTTGAGCACCACATAACTCAGCAGATGTGCCCTCCTCCACCCTGCTCCGCTGCCTCTCTCCATCTCTCTCTCCTCCTCCCGCTCGCCTCCCGTCTCCCTGTGCTCTCGCACACTGTGTCTGCTCATTAAATCCAGCCATGCTGGCCGTCTCCTCCCCTTCCTCCCCATCTGCCTCCTTTCGGAAGCGTCCGCGTTTTTGTGGCCGTCACCGTTCCGGCGTTAGGAGGAGCCGCGCGTCTGCCCTTCGCTTTCCCTGCTCTCGTTCGCCGCTTTCCCCAACGAATACCCTCTTTTCCTCCCTCCCTCCCTCCCTCTCTCCCACCCCACCCCTCCACCCCGACGCACTACAACGTTCCCCCTCTCCCGAAGGTAGTGGGAAGGGGTGTTGTGCCAGCAGTCAGTCAAGCGGACGCCCAGCGTCCTGTGGGGCGTTGTCGTCGCCGGTGGTAACAGGCTTTGGCATCACTCAGGCTGTCACTCAGCCGCCCTCCGGCCCTCCCGGTAACCAAGGGAACGCCACGGCGGGGCCAACGTGGCGGAGGCGGGGGGCCGCGGCCGGGGAGGTTGTTCACCCGCGCACAGCCCCTTTCTGACCCTTCCGGTCGTCGTGGTAAGGTGTGCTGCGGGTTGCAGCCTGGGAGTTGGAGTCCGGGGCGTGTCGCCCTGCACGGCTGCCATGCAAGTGAGTTCATGGCTTTGGTACTGAGACAATGAGTGTGACACACACACGCACACACACACATCGCGAGAAAGGGGGCTTTGAAGAGCTAACTGTGGAAAACATAGTCAGTTTATGCAGTGTGTGTCTCTCCGTAATGACGGTCTCACAATATGCAAACACTCAGGCAAGGCAAGCAATTGTAGTTTTTCACAATGGATGTTTGGCGTCTGCATTATGATAATCACATCATTACGGATGTGTCCTTCAGAGTTTTTGTGATGTAAAAGTGTTTGGAAAAGAAAAAGGGGGGAGAGAAAAGGAGCGCAGAAAGACAAACAGGAAGTCGCACGCGATGGTAAACATGAAAGTAGGGCACGTTTAGCAGGAAGTGCCCAAACACAGGAACAGGCTGTGTGCCTCTCCGCTTACGTCTTTTAGGATGGCGGAAACTCTGGAGACGCGTGGGTAATCAAAACCCAGCTGAAACTAGGGCCCGGTCAATGACAGGCTTTCCATTGCTATACCCGTCAAGTTCCTGTCAAATGTTCACTTCCACTGCCTGTGGGTCATAAATGTAGTTTACCAAAACCCACTTCCCACCCCCAACAACAAAAAAAAAAAGTTTTTTCCCTTTGCCCCTGGCCGCCTCTGACCATCCGTGCTGGCACTCGTCTGTCTCTCTGCGGTCGCCCCCCCCTGGTCCTGCTGGGTCCAGTCCCACATCCTGCAGGCCTCGGTGGCTCTGCCAAGGTTCTGTCCTGCCTCCGCCCCGTCGGTAGCCCTGCCCCAGTCCTGCCCCCACAGTGCCCCACCCACTGGGGCTGACAGACACGTGAACCCAGCGCCCCTTGAAGGGTCTGACCTCCCACTATGCCCTGAGGGGGCTGGAGCTCTAGCCTGGATTGACCCGCCGGGCTGCACGCACTAGTTCGTTTGGGGTTGTCTGGGGGAAATGTGTGGGATGTCGTTTTAGTTCTGGCCGGCGTGTGCCTGGTGGGAGTTTCAGGCAAGGAATTTGTGTGTGCGTCAGGCGCAGACTGTAGTTTTACGGATATTTCCAGAAACAATTTGAGCCCTTCACTCTATCGACTTTCATTAAATTCTTTCGAGAGCGTGATGTGTTTCATACCACTCACAGTTTGGGGCAGCAGGTATCAATAATGTTGACAGCTGACTCCAATCCCACAGTGCTGCTGCCCAAATTAATCTAGAGTTCGAATTATTTCAATGAAACAGCTGCCATTCCCCCCCCCCCCCCCTCGCTGATGTTATTATTGTGGGAATCGAGCAATGCCGACAAGACCAAATAGTCGCCCACTCGCGTGCATAATATCTTTAGAAATGGCACAAACACACAATTCGAGTACCTTCGTAGGCCATACTTTATGATTTCAATGTCAAATGTGCACTCGCACACACAGGCCCCTTGTAGACGCCACCCACGCACACACAGACAACCCAGTCCTACTCACTGACAAGTACGAGCAAGCCCACGTGTTTTAGCGAACAATGGCGGTAACATGGTATCTGGCGGTGGGTTGCGGCACCACTGCCATGGGCGCGCTTTAAAGATCCGACCCAGGCAAGATGAAGGGGAGGCATCTCGTTAAGACGATTCATCGTGATGGGGTTGCCATGGCGACCTGGCCACAACATTTGTTCGTCTTCATCTTCTTCTTTTATTTCCGGGTGAAAGGACGCTTTCTTTAAGGGGGGGGGGGGGGTACCTACGAATCTGAAAAGGACATGCAAAAGAAGTCGCGGGGTGAAAAATACAAATAAAAATAAAAGGCCAGACATTCAGCAGCAAACTATTCGAGCGATTCGTTTCCGGCCTCCTCCTTTTGTGTCTCGCCGTCTCTTGGCCTCACGTGGCAACCACGGGGCCATTGTGGGGCTCCTTCTCCGCGCATCCCCTTTCAAAGATGAGGTCGCCCCGCGCCTCCCGGGTCAGCCTGCCGTGTTAATTGCTGGCCACCGGCCTCAGTGCACTCGGTTGATCCTGAAAGTGAAGTGTAAGGGAAGTTTTTTGCCGGCGGCCGCCAGGGTGTTGTTTCCTCTCGGCAGGTGTTGGGAGGCAGCCGGGCGGAACAGGAGAAGCCGGGTCTCGGTCACGGATGACCCCCTGGGATGGCCTCCCTGTTCCCCCGTTTATCTGACATGGAGGTTGACTGCGGACAGCAGGGATGCGCGGGGGGCCTCCAGCCTGAGCGGGCCGTGGAGGCGGCGTTTGGTTGTTTACGTTTCTTTATGTGAAGTAAAAACAAAAAAAAACACAAGTGTGAAGCTCTTGACCTTGAGCGCCGCGTGCCGGTACGACTCCAGCGAAGCTGTGACTCCGTTCCGTAAAACCCGTCGGTAAAGCTACCTGTTCTCCCGTCGCTGGTGAGTGGGGCTCGCTGAGGCAGACAGCTACCCGGGAGCGGGGAGGGGAGGGGGGGGGGGGGGGTTCAGTCTGTGTTCCACACTCCCCACAGCGAGGGCTGCCGACGTCCCCGCGGCGTGGCTCAATGCGCCGCCTGAAGGTCAGCCTCGTCTCGGGCTCGCTCACCTTGGAGGGATAATAACAAGAGGAGCTCCAACTGTCTGAGCCCCTCAGCCTCCCACTGGCCAGAGTGGAACAAACCCAGGGCCCACTGTGCACACAATATGCTCCACCTGCCAGAAGTGCCCTGACTGACACGGAGGGACACTAGAGAGATGGGGAGGGGGGGAGGGGGGGGGGGTAAAGGAAGGACGACTCACAAGGACTCTCAGAAGCAATGATTGAAACGAAAGATTTCAAGAGGCACAAAAAGGCTTGCGGTCGAGGTGTTTGAGCTCCTCTGCTACTGCCAGTCGCGTCGTAGACTCCACTGAAAGGCTGTGCCACTGTGGTCAGGGCCACTTACACACGCTGAGAAACGGTGCTTTACCTTTGAGAGAGCTAACGGCGAGACTGTGAAGGTGTACCGAAAAACCCTGTCCTTCACCGTCACTGCCGTCCGTCGTAGGCACGCTCTCTGAACGGGACTACTTTGTTTCAAACCGAAAGCGAACTGCTAGCGTGCACAACGTACAAACAATTGTCCAACGTCCGTTTACCACCGTGACGGACCGTCTGGGGAGTCGTGCACCTGCATATACAACGGGGGAGCAAAGACTCAGACCCAGTCCCACGGTAGATGACCCAGTGACAAGCTGAGGTATGCCGTGTACTAAAGCCATAACTGCCATGGCTTCATGTATAGGGCCACGATATCTGCTGACACAGGGAGGATCACCGCCTGGCATGACTCCCAACGTGCCACGGCGACTTCCAGTTGAATGAGGGAACGCGCCCGCCTCCACGGCGATGGCGTTACAGAGGATATTCTCGGCACGGGAATCGTGGCAACAAAGACTCGAGACCGTTTCAACAATAGTTGGCCCATTTTCACACTTTTTTTTTTCTTCGCCCGTTGTGTTTTTGCATAAAATAGTAAGCAAGAAGGCTCAGAATTTTTAATTCCTTCAAAAAAAAAATATATAATAACAACGGAGGAAAGATTATGCTGCATTAAATTCTTGATATCACCATACTGACTGTCAGCCTCATATTCAAACCACTTTCGGCTTCACTTGGCACTGGCATTCTCTCAGTAACAAACAATACACTGATAGGAAAAAATGCCTGAGCAGCACTCTCTATTCCCCACTCCATTGTCGACTGGCAGGGACATACAATGTGTGGGAAATAAGATGACCGTCTCGGAGCGCTTGCCGGCCACCTCTCTTAGTTGGCTGGGGGCTTAGAGCACTTGGGAATGTGTGAAAGCCGTGTTTTTGTGTCTGTGTCTCTGTGTGTGTGTGTGTGCGTGTGTGTGTGTGTGTGTGTGTGTGTGTGTGTGTGTGTTTGTGTGCGCGCGTGTGTGTAAACGCACACAGTCCTCCTCGGCAGATCATTTCAAGTGTTAACAAAAGAGAAGCTGTTATCTTTGAATGCTCCTGGTACCTAGGCTTGGCTGGGTAGCAATCAAATTCGCCATGGAGACACCGGTGGCTCCGAGAACCCCCCCCCCCCCTCCCCCCCCCCTCCTTTTCTCTTCCCCTTCTTTTCAGCGTGGCGGCGGGATTACGGGCCCGGAGCGCTCCCACCACTCACCCCCATTGACAGTGGCTAATGTGATTTTGATAACGAAGGCGGAGGCGTGTTCCTCTCCCTTCGCGCTGTCTGTCTGTCTGTCTGTCTGTCTGTCTGTCTGTCTGGCCCCGGTGTGTGTTTTCGTCTCCGTCGCTACTGTCGTTGTTGGACGCGCCGGCTCCTTCTCCTCAGACGCCGTTGGAAAAAGCGTGGGCTAAGCTGTTCGCTTTTGTACGAACACTGATACCCCTGGACGGGCGCCACCATGGAGCCCTGAGCACGCCGGGAGGGGCAGGGGGGGGGTATCACCAGCCCCGGCAACAGCATACACCTCACCGAGTGTTCCCGCCGGTGACTTTACACTGTGGCTTTCACCTCGCGGTGTCGGCACATCCGGACGTCTCTCCGCGCTCCCGTCTCTCGTGGTCTGCGTCGCCGTGTTAGCAGCGGCCGGCTGCGTCCCGCGGTGCAGCCGTGTGCACGCGTGTTGGCTCTGAATCCGGTCGAGGCTGTGGGTCCGTTCCGATGACGGAGAGCAGGCGCTTTCGTTCCAGCGACGATGCCTCCACGTGGCTATCGGGGGTGTGATGGTGGTGGTGGTGGTGGTGGTGGGGGGGGGGGGGGGGGGGGGGGTAGTGCTCGGCGCCTTTTTTTGTCTTCTCTCGAGGGCTCCATCAAAACAAATTTCGGCATTGTATCACGTCTGAACAGACAGAGCGGTCGTATTGACCCCCCCCCCCCTCCAGAAAAACATCTGCGTCTGACTCCCCATCCATCCCGCCCTTACAAAAAAAAGACAACCAAAAAAATAACAGTCATCTCACAATATTTGGGCTAAGAAGGGGACCAATCATCCACGTCAACAATGGACTGAACTGAAAAACGTCCTGCCTCAGTCCATGGCGTACACCTAGGCCACATTATACCAAGAGCCAGGGGCTGGAGAATCTTTAACCAGCAGGTAGCCCAGAGGTGGGTCCCCGCGTTCCTGCTCCCTCATACCCAGCATTATGCCCTGTTCATGGGCACGCACTTGTCCTCGGTGCGGCGACACTGCCAGTCGGCGGGCCAGTGACCCAGCTGTAATGTCGACAGCAGCAGGTGCAGGCTGAGGGAGGAGGTGACTGAACGGGAGAGGGGAGGGAGGGAGGGAGAGAGGGGAGATTAGAGGGGAGAGAGAGAGTGGAGGTTGTTTTTACAAATGCACACAGAGAGAGAGAGAGAGAGAGAGAGAGAGAGAGAGAGAGAGAGAGAGAGAGAGAGAGAGAGAGAGAGAGAGAGAGAGAGAGAGAGAGAGAGAGAGAGAGAGAGAGAGAGAGAGAGAGAGAGAGAGAGAGAGAGAGAGAGAGAGAGAGAGAGAGAGAGAGAGAGAGAGAGAGAGAGAGAGAGAGAGAGAGAGAGAGAGAGAGAGAGAGAGAGAGAGAGAGAGAGAGAGAGAGAGAGAGAGAGAGAGGAGGGGGGTAACCTCTGGAGCAGGGAGGGTACGGGAAGGTGCAAAACGGGGGCGACGTCCGGCTGTGTGGCTCATTAGGGCCAGATGCTACGGATGGAGAGCAGGGGTGAAGGGAGGATTAGCGGCGTGGCACGAGTCAAGTGCCTAGGCCCTGTCCCTGACATCTGTTGACACAGCAGAGGTGAGCACCAGGATTATGGCTGGGCTCATCTTCCTGTGATTAGAAGTCCAAAAAAAAAAAATACAGATTGAGCACACAGTCACGCTAGGCTCCCCACGGAAATCCATTGGGTGGAATGGACGCCATCTCAAGGATGTGTGTTTGTTTATTGTTGTGAATTGTGCGTGTGGCACGAATGTCAGATGGCTTACTGATCCTGCTCAGAATAAGATTAGAGCGTTTTACACTCATGGACAGCAGCCCCAGAATAAACGTAGCGCATGCCCAACAGCCAGCCAGCCGTTGTTGTTGTTGTTGTTGAGAAAGAGAAATCTGACAGAACACTTACAAACAAAGCAATGTCTTTTTTTTACGTTTTAATCTTGATGGTTGAATGTATGGAGCCATGTCAAGGCTGTTATGTATAACAGAAACATATCGTAGACGTTGCTCTGCCCGTAACGAGCCGCAGCAAACATCAGGTAGAGTTATCGATGGTCTCTGTCTTTTCAAATGTTCAACGTGCCACACGGTTTAGTTCCGGCACAGTTGAGCCAACCCTTCGTTACCCTCTTTAAATGGTGAGATCGGCATCTCAAAATGGCGTGCTCTTTCAGGCTTTGTTGAATGGCCTAATCTTCCTCCATCTGGAGGCTCACTTGCTGCTCGCCGTTCTCGTCCTATTGAATCGCTCGCCCTACGAGAGGCTCATTTCAGAGCTGACATTTTAGTAGGCTTCCCGCGTCTCTTGGCCATAGCACATCTCATAGGGGGAAAATATATATTTTTTGGGGAGTTTTTAGTTTTTTTCTTGAGGTTCCCTACTAATGATAAGTCAAGTCGTTCTATGGTACTGCACAAAAATATGCAATTTGGTTTAAAACTCAATTCTGCGCTCGGTCCGACCCCAACATGGCCCCCCCCCCCCCCCCCTCGACCTGTGTCATGATTAATTTTGATCACCTTTTTATTTAAAAAAAAAAATATATATAATATTTTTTTGTATACATATTTATACACATATACTGTCCTTTTTTTTTCTTTTTTTTTTACCTTTCTATTTTTTGGAAACATTTTGCATGGAATGTATTGCGTTCCATAACTTGAGTGGTAAGACGTTCGTATCTATCCTCTTGTAGGTGCAGTGTCGGCCGCTGACCAAGAGATGGGGGCCGGACAAAAAAGACTGCCTTAAGACAAAACAAAAGACAGAGCATCTAAATGTTTTTTTCTTTTTTTTGTCTTTTTTTATCTTACATTTTCCATACACAAACACAGAAAAAATAAAAGAAAGATCGAGTACAATCCCTTTTTTCTCTGCTGCAATTCAAAAGGAGCGCCCTCCCTCCCCTTTGCCCTGTTGGTCGTGAACAGCTTTTTTTGCTCCACCTCTGTCATACACATGGTACACGTTTCCATTGTGGAGTTGTGAAAGAAAGAAAATGAGGATTTTCGTGGCAGACGGTATCAGTGACTCTCGGGGAAAAAGCAATTCAAACGGTTTTTCTTTTTTAAGATGATACTGACAATTCAGTTGTATTCCTCAAGGTTTTCCTTCTCCTCGTTCTTATATATTTTAGGAGAGGTACTATGGATATTGCAGCCTTCTTTATGTGGATAAAATCAATACATTGTGGATCCATTTTGAAATGATGGGATTCTGAGTCAGCAGCATATTTTTCATTGCGCTTGGTTTTGAACCATTTTTTTTCCCCCAGCCATCTTGCGCTCTAAGATCCAGTTCCATTTTGCATTCCCACGGTCACTTTTTGAAGATGAACTATACCCTAGGCTACACTCCCTTCAGCAGCAAACCCCTTCCCGCTCACCCACGCATTTTCACTGATGCCTAATTCTACGTTCTCGTAGAGACAACGTATTGAACAGGGTATGGGAAAGGGGAGTTCCCTAGCTCTACCATATCAAATCCCTTCCACCCACTCCCCAAATGCTCCACACCCCCCCTCCCCAGGGAAAAACGATGAGGGATCTGGGTTTGGAGACTCAGCGCACACACACACACACCCCCCCACACCCCCCCCCACCCCACCCCACACACACACACACACACACACACACACACAAACAATAAGACTTTTCCTAGCATGTTGGAACCAAACAACCTCCCCCCCCCCTTTTCTTCTATATTTTCCTTCCTCCCTCCCTCCAATGAGACTCCTCCGTGAAAAGTAGTGTGAAGAAAGAAATGTTTTCTTTTTTTTTCATTATTGAGAGGCTTGCGGTGCCTGAGATTTTGGCGGGCTTTATTGGACGGGCTTCCGCAACTCCAAAGAGAGCGTAGCTCACTGCTGGGGATACCAGAGAGGCGGAAATTAATTAGATGGTCCTCCCTGATGCAGACAATAGACCAAGGCTCCTGGCTTTAGTGCACATCCCATTGCCACCCATATCTTCAGCCTCACCAAAACATCTGACAAACCCGTGTTACCGTAGTAACAAGGAAGTCACCACAGAAGCACATGGAAAAGCTCCCCCCTAGCATCCCATTGCGCTCTCCCTGTGCCCAGATTTTGTAATTATGTAAACAGTGTAAAGACTATTTATTATCACGTGTACGGTACGTTTATGGAATATGGTATAACGATGTAAAAGACAAGCATAATGTTTTAGCAAGTGAGCAGACCATTCTGATTTTTTATCTGATTAGCAAAATGGCAGCAACTCCGTGGGGACTCCTCGTCCTCTGTAACTGTATGCTAGTGCTAGAGCGTGGCCAGGAAGTGCAGTACCTGTGAATGTACTTTGTATTCCGAGATTTTATCATAATAAAGAAAGCTTCAAATGCGAAACTTTTTTTGGCTTGAAATTGTGTTTTGACGGTGGCTTGCTCGACACTGCGGCTCAAGTGGTCCTTCGTGCATTTCGCGGCGACACGAAACATAATTCTTTCTGTCATGTTGTGCACGACAGGACAAAAAGGGAAACAGGTGCAGTCCAATTAGAATTAAACTTGTCCATGAATATTAGCGATGACACGCCGTACAATCGCTGTGGAACAAATTAGCGGACGAAGCTTCAGACCGAACTTGAGGACACCGCAAAACTCCCCCACATCACGATACGCGCAAGGCCCTCCCATAATGTCACGTCTCACCTTCGCCAGTCTCCGCAGCTTAATTATACCCTCTCTCTCTTTTATTAGAAGTCGGGGTGGCAGTCAGTTCAGGCTGTAATCCCAGTGGTTGGCTCTCTCTGCAATCTGTCGGAAAACTTTCCCTTTTATGCTCTCAAACCAACTTTTTGGAGGGTCAAAAAAGAGCCAAAGGATATGCGGTTCCGAATCAGATATCAGATATCTCTCCCACTTTGCACGATACATTTCATCCTAGTCACTGTACCATGCATCTTTAAAAGCTCATTACCGCTTGCCCAGGTGCAGATCCACTATCGGAAATAGTTTATTTGTGGAGCGTGCCTTCATCTCCGGTCTCTCCACACACGCGACGTGTCTTGGCAGACCTCAATCAACATCTACAGTAGAGTTTATGATGGCTGAGTATGCTCAGTCAGGTATACCCCTTGTCGGGAGGTAATTTTCTCCCTCACTGCAGTCCCAGCGGTTGGGCCCCACTCCCGACTCTGCCAGGGCTGTGCTTTGGGAGGAAGAGGAGGGTGAGGGGGGGGGGGATTGGGATGTGAGTCAGACATTAGCATATAGGCTCACGAAGTGACCGAGGCGTTTCTATTCTGTGGGAAAAACAGAGGAACCGGGCTGCATGCAATTAGTCCCCGCGCCCTGGCGCATTTTTGAACCTCGTATTATTTGTGGCGCGGAGATAATCAGCGTGCTGAATGGACGCGTGTGTTCCGCTGCGGGCTGGATGTGGGGATTAGGGAGGGTTTAGATGAGCAGACACTCTCACGCACTCCCACTTTGGCCATGCCAAGGTGATGGCCAGAGGTACCGCCGTCTCTGTGTCGCCCTCCCCTTTCTGGTTCATGCACACAGGGACACGCACACACACAGACACTTCCTTTGATGAGGTGGTCCTGTATGTTGTTGGTGTGGGTAAATAGAGATGATGAATGTGTGTGTTTGTGTGTGGGTGTGAGTGTGTGTGTGTGTGTGTGTGTGTGTGTGTGTGTGTGTGTGTGTGTGTGTGTGTAGGCGACACACGTTTGATGTCTGACTCTGGTGCTATGTCTTAATTAAATCGCCTCTCTGCTTAATTATTGTCATGATAAACAACACCGTAGGAAAATGCGGGCTCGCTGCCTGTCTACATCTCATTCGCTGGTTATCGCAGTCCTCTGTAAATGTGCTGGTGCACGCACACACACACACACACACACACACACACACACACACACACACACACACACACGCCCACAAAGGAACTGGAGTGCTCAGAGAAATGGGTTTGTGGGTGTTAATAAAAAACCATGGCCAGAATCCCCAAATCCCACTGCTAATCAGTTACCTCCTCCCTAGGCTGGGACCTTTTGTTTGTGTGTGTGCATGTGTCTGTGTGTGTGTGTGTGCGTGCGAGTCTACATGTGTGTGAGAGAGAGAGATTGTGTGTGTGTGTGTGTGTGTGTGTGTGCGCGAGTCTACATGCATCGCGGCCTCGGTGCTCTCGGAGCGTGTGTAGACGCGACCTCAGGAGTGCGTTCCTCCGTTTCGGCGATCCCTGAGCCGCTCCGTGCTGGCGTCTCCCTTCCCGTCACGCCCCCTCCCGCGTTGTCCTGCGGAGGAGAGAGGAGAGGAGAGGAGCCGCCGTTGCCACAACTTTCCACGAAGCCTTTCCCGTCTTCTTTCGCCTTGAAAAGCCCTCCGACGTCTCCCGGTTTGTCGGCATTGTCGGCGCACAAAGGCGAGTGTTGAGAGCCGATCCGACTCGGCCCAAATTCGTTTGGACACAGCGGCACCTTCCTTCCGCACGGGGCCCTGGACCCGGAGCCTCCAGCGTGCCCTGTCTCCCACTCCCTCTGCCTGCAAACGCACACACAACCCCAAACAGCAAAAGGCAACAAGGGCTTCTATATGTATGTGTGTGTGTGTGTGTGTGTGTGTGTGTGTGTGTGTGTGTGTGTGTGTGTGGTGGATAGGACAGTCAAGCATGCAGATAGGGTGTGGGCACGCCAGCTACACACTCTTTTATCCCAGCCCTTTCCATAGCAGGGTGTGCTGGGGGAGCAAGGTAAGGACTCATATCTCGGGCTGGGCGTTTGTTATGGGTTTTTTTTTTTCTCCATCAGGCAGGCCCGAGTTGATTGATTGTGTACTAACAGGTAGAGCCTGTGTTTAGCGACTCCCTGCCTCACGCCATCTGTCTGGGTTCAGCAGCAGGCCGCACAGCATGGTACGTTACCCTCCGAGCAGGCCACGCACAAACACACACACACGCTCACACACACACACGCACACACACGCACGCGCACACACGCTTGCACACACACACACACACACACACACACACACACACACACACACAATGACAGAAATACACGCACACTTTCTGTAGCGCCCCCCCCCCCCCCCTTTTTGCAAACACAGGCACAAATCGTATTACAGATGGTCACAAAGAACAAGGCCCCTTGTGAAGCCGAAACGTTTCCACCGGTGACATCACACTCCACTTCCCGCAGGGCCTCCTTGGGCCCTCGATGATCCGCCGCCTCATGCCCTTAATTGGGTAGCTGAGGACTTGCCTGATTTATATATATTTATATATATATATATATATATAAAAAAAAGCTGCTCCCAAATCCCATTAGCGGGCGTGCTTAGTGTGTTGTGTGCCTCGCTTCTCCTCGGTGCGGGCACGGCGGGCAGGTTGGCGCGGCCTCGCTCACTAAGTCCTGGGCAAACAGAGGCTTCTCATTAGAGCTCTGCGCTCGGCTGCCAACGCCGGCCACGGCTCGGCCCCTGCCAGCTCCAGGATAATCCACTACTCCCCTCTCCTCTCCTCCCCACCCTGCCGACTCCTACCCACCTCCTCCTCCACCGCCCTCCACCAGGGCAGTCACCTGCCTGCTCCTGCCCTCTACTGGTGAAGTGGTGGTTTTCAGGTGGTTGGCGGCTGGGGGGCGGGTGGGGGATGGTGGTGGGGGGGTTGGTGGTTGGCGGGGGAGTGAAACGGAGATTGGGGCGATGGGGGGGGGACACACAGTGTGTTGACGACGGGGTGACCGAGGGTTGAAGGAGGCACGTGAAGTGGGAGCGGGACAGATTGATACTGCGGGGATATAAAGGGGGGAGGAGAGAGGGGAGGAGGAGACGGGGGGGAGGCAAAAAAGAAAATGAGCAGTGGAGGACGAGGCCGGGCGAGGCGTACGAAGGACAATGACTTTGGCCTTGAGAAGCTGTGGGTTGTGAGGGGTCTCAGGAAGCGCGGGAGGAGGAGGAGGAGGAGTGTGTGTGTGTGCGTGCGCGTGTGCGTGTGTGTGTGTGTTTGTGCAGCCTGGATAATCCTCTCTTATTAGCCGGCTCCATCGCAGTCCACTGTGTATGGCAAGGATTAGCCTCCGTTTGTCTTTCCCAGCCCCCCGGCTCACCAAACGCACCTCCCCTCTCTCCTGTGTGGGTGTCTTTTGTGTTTCAGGCCCAGGCTCGGGTCAGGGAGAGGGGACTGTATTAGCCTCGTTGGCCCCAGCCTGAAGCTCCTGACACGGGGAAGCGTGACTCATCAGCGGCCCCTGTCCTCTGGAGCTCCGTTAGCGTTAGCGTTAGCGCGTGGTGCCGAATGGCCAATGAAGGAGCCGGGGGGGGGGGGGGGGGGACACGGGGGGCAGACCTCTGGTTTACGGGCTCTCCCCTCAATTAACCTCCTGGCTCCCCTCGCTGGCTTCATAGGGACGGCACACGCCCTGATAACGTCCACGCGCACACTCGGGGCCGTGCACGTGCTGTGAACCCTACCCCCGCATAATTTGCAAGATGGGACTCCATCTACGCACAAGGTCACGGCCTGATTGTCCTCGTAATTCCAAGCACGCACGAGCACAGGGGTCACCGGTGGCACTATATTTAACGTTCATACAAGCGTCATAAACATACAGACACACACACACACACACACACACACACACAAACACCACGTGCAAACAAACGTTTCCCGGAGAGCATACTATAGGTACCTTCGCAGTGCAGCGATCGTCTTGCGATTCACAGCACGGATACTGTACTTAGAGGGAAACGCAGGCGCGCGCTGCGGGTCGTGGAGTGTTGGAGTGCTTCTTATGCAGGGCACACTCACATAAACACATGCAGTCACGGGGCCAAGCAGCGGTTATGGTGCTTGGGATGCAGAACACAGACTGCGCGACTCGCAGAGGACTTGATGCACGCAAAGTACCGCGCTCTCACACACACACACACACACACACACAGGGCAATCACACGCACACGCACACACACACACACACACACACACACACGAACACTTGATTGACCAGAGATCCAATGGCTCTGATCAAACAAACACACACACACACACACACACACACACACACACACACACAACATTCACAACATTCACGGGAGGAGAACTACTGAGACTGGCCACAAATACTCACAAATGCGTTAAACACACAGACAGTTTTTCACTAGGACATGGCTGTATAAACGTGAAGCAAACCTGCTATGAATTTTCTTCTTTTTTTGTGCCTTTTTGCCTTTTTTTTTTTAATTTAACCAAGGAAATGCACGCGTATTATCTCTGCAAATAAACATCACAGCTCTCCTTTCCTATCTGTCAGTGCCTTTGAAAGGGGCTACTGAGATGGCTTTTACTTGAAAGGCTTGTTAGATTCGTTCAGGGCCGCGTGGGCAGGGAGAGAAAGGCCAATGCATATTTCCGCGACATTAAGCCGGCTCTGGCGACGAGACGGGAATCTCCCCTTAGTCCTCGCTCCACCTCAGCGGGGGGGGGGGGGGGCACGCTGGAGAGACGGCATAATCGGCCAATCAGAAACACAGATTTAACGGCCCTCTGCCTGTCGTGCCTCTAAAGCATAAGGGCGTAAAAGTGGCACATCCAGCCCAGTAACTCACATTGCATCACGTCACAGCGGCCGACGCTTTTGACTGATAGTGGCTACTGTTAGTGAGCGGGCTGGTTAGCGGGCAAACGAGGGCTGTTTGCGTGTGTGCACTGTATATTTGCTTGTGTGTGTGTGTGTGTGTGTCTGTGTGTGCGCGCGTGCGTGTGTGCATGCGTCACGTTCCGCAGGCATGTGCGTGTGCGCTGGCCTTTTCTGGTTTTATTTTCGGAGGAGGTCCTCCCCAGCCGGGGGGCGGATCATCTTCTGCCCCAGTTGGGCTGCTTGCCCTGGCTGGACAGACACGCCCCCTCGGGCGGTGAGCGGACGAGCGGGCGGTCAGCCACCACGGCCCTCCGGCCTCCTCCCCCCTCCCTGTCCCCGTGACCTCTGACCTGTAGCTGCAATGGAAGCTCCCCGGGGAGGGAGAGAAGAGTTTGGATAGAAAGTGCCCCCCCTGGCCGCAGGGACAGGGCTGGCTGTCGACGCCAGTGAGAGGAGATCCCTGCGGGCTGGGGAGAGTGGCATCTCCTCCCCGTCAGACCTCCAAAAACAATCCCCGGCAAGAGAGAGAAAACAAACGTCTATACCGGAGCGCCGCGGTAAATAAAACATGCGGGGGTGGACGGAGCGCCAGGGAAGGGTAGGACAGGGAAACGGGATGAGGTTTCACTCACCGTACCAAGGGAGCACAGGGGGGATGAACGCCAGTAACCCCCCCCCCCCCCCCCCCCCATCCACCCCCCTCCTTCTCCTATTGTGTCGTCAAAACGCCGTTTGCCGCGTCGGCGCTGCAGACAGGCAGGCAGGCGTGCGGCCCATCGGAAAAGGCAACGGTGCTCAGCCATGCGTCCCTTTGTCCTTGGCCAGGCCCGGCCGACTGCGCCGCTGAATGACTCTAACAAGGCCTCCTCAGCCAGTCAGCCTGTCGCCGGGTGCCGTGACTAATGAAGGGATCTGGTCTCCAGCCAGGGGGGGGGGAGCGACGTAGCCGTGCGCGGCCGGGCAGCAGTGAAGGACAGCCAGTGGGGGGAAGAGGTAGTTCCCTCGCTCAGGTTAGCGCCAATGTTAATTAGCCGGGCAGCAGCTAGCGAAGGAGGCCAGCCTCGGCTCCCTTGAAGGGCGGACGATGGCGGTAGGTAGGTAGGTAGGTAGGTAGGTAGGTAGGTAGGTAGGTAGGTAGGTAGGTAGGTACCGGAAGCTAGCGCTGAGGTTTGTCCCCCCAGTTAGTCCCTGTCTTTCTCACCATCGTGGCTCGCCGAGTCAGATGTAGCCCCCGTCTCTCACAAGCGATCAGTCTCCCCGGCCTTTTTCCTCTCTGCTTCTCACTGGCAGCGTCTCACTGACTCCCACTGAGTCTCTCTCTCTCTCTCTCTCTCTCTCTCTCTCTCTCTCCCCCCTTATTGCCTTGGCATCAGTCATTGCTCCTTCTGGCTCCATGTCTCCTCTTCCCTTCATACCCTTTCATCTCTGACTTTCTCCACCTCTTATCCTTCTTCCAATCCCCCACGCTCATCCCACACACACACACACACACCGCCAACCCCCCACACATCCCCACCCCTTCATGGCACCACAATAGTAGGAGAATCGTTGTCCCTGGCCTACATTGAGATGGGAAGGTGCCAAGGCTCTTGGCTTGGGGGGCTGCTATAAGAGCAGGGGGAATCTCATTTCCATATATAACGAAGCGCTTTCTTCAGGGAAAAGGGAGAATGGGGGGGGGGGGGGAACACACACATGAAAAGGGATTTATTTATGTATGGTTTTTGTCATAGATTTCCTACAGCTATTGAAATCAATCCAGGAAAGCAATTATGCATTTGTGTGCAAGCATGAGAGTGGATTTTCAGCAGGCTGTGTTTCAATACCACAATACCGGTGCCTCTTAAGGCCAAAGCTAGAGAGTGTCATGCCATTAAAAAGCGTGTAGTCCCTTCTTTGCTGGTAATGGAGGAGGAAGAGGTTAGGGCTTTTTTCTTGGAGCTTTTCTTCTCTTTGGTGTTCTGTTATCAGGAAACATGCTTTCATCTTCTCTTGTGATGTTTCTACTCTTTCCCGCGCCAATGTTTTGCTCAAGGCCCTTTTTTTCATGGTTGGGCTTGAGGGTACATTTTCAAGACTTTTGCAAGACAGTTTATAACGATCTTATCACTGTCTGTCATTCTGCTGAATGTTTGGGAAACTTGCAAGACAAAAAAAGAACAGAAAACACAGAAAAAAACACACACTACCTTTCAAAGCGCTAGTTGTTTTGGTTCCATCCAAAGACATTCATTTCATAAAAAATGTGAGGGGAATGGAGAGAAAATAAAGGCATTTCTCTTTTCAGAAGTTGTGTTTTTTTTCCCTATCTGTAATGCATGGGAATTACAGCAGGAGTCGAGCAGCTATCACTTGCGAGCAGGCAGAGAATAGAGGTGTGTTCAATTATGAATCAAACATACTCGGAGCCTTTCACATTTCCTGCAGCTCAAATATTAAGAAGCCCAGCTCCCACTTCCCGGAGACAGTAGGAAACAAAAAGTAAAGTAACTCTCGTGTTGAGTTAGGGGGGAGAGAACCGGAATAAAAAAACTATTTTCCCTACTTTGGCTGCCACCCACACCCCAGCGCACTCCACTAGGGGTTATCAAGAGACCGCTAGGAGGTTATCAAGTCTGCATGCCCAGCTTTTCTGCTCAACCCTAAAACCCCAGAACAACGGCACTTGGGGGTTATCTGAGGCTAGAGTTTCAATATCAAAGAAAATAATATTACTTTGCTAAATAATGTATGCCTCTTGTTTTGGAGCCGCTGAGTCAGGGTGTGTGCTGTACTGTGGGGACTGCTGTGCTCCGCTGGCTGTAGTGATGGAGAGGTCCACAAATGATGGGGTGGGGTGATGGAAAACGGACACGCTTGGCGGGCGGCCCCCGATCTCTGTGTCGAGTCGCACGCGACACAACGCGCGGCGGAGCGACGGAGCCACTCGTGTCTACGTTACGCCTCGGCCTTTCCAGAGACCCCATGGCGAGCTCAACGAGGGGTGTGTGACAACGTCAGAGTCAACCCCCCCTCTCCCCCCACGAGGGGTGTGTGAGAACGTCAGGGGTGTGCGAGAATGTCGGGGTCACCCCCCCCCCCGGGGGTGTGTGAGAACGTCAGGGGGTCAGCCCCCCCCCCCCATGCTCTTGATTAGCGCAAGAGGTGCTGACGGCTCGCTCCACAATCGTCGTGGTAACCATGAAGGAGTCCTTCATGCGTCGTTATGGCTTTCACGGAAACGTGTCCTTTTTTGTCGCTCGGCGCCGACGCTCATTGCCTAGCGTGCTACGTGGCGACATGCTTTATTGTAGCGGCGCTCTAATGTCCTTGTGCGTGACACAATAGCACACAGCCGGCTCATCGGCGTGTGCCTAATGGCCGTATCAAGGATAATTTCACACGGACTCCCGTCATCTGAGCGACATTGTCGCATCCTTCCCCAAACGCCCCGCGTTGAACAAGCATGGAGGTGACTCGCGGTCGGGCCCAACGCGGGTCGCCAGACGGACAATTAGAGGCGTCACACCTCTGACAAAAGAGCCACCGACAAGAGGCATTAGCGCCGCGCGCCGGGCGGCGAGGTCCTCTGCCCCAAACCCCCCCCCCCCCCCCCCGGTTGGAGAGGTGCGGGGCCTGGTGTTCGGGTGCAGGAAGCAATCTAAAACAGGGGGAGATAAAGGCGGTCCTAATTACAGCCATAATCCTGGAGGCTGTGTGGCCATTAGGCCTGATGAGGGGAGGCTCTGACCTGGACTAATAGCAGCACCACTCAGCCTGGCTCCACGGCAACCCTAATGGAGCGGCATCACCGGCTACCTGCGCCCGCCCCCGGGGGCCTTCACTAGAGGCTACTGAGAAGACAAGCTAATAACCAGAGAGGAGGCAGGGGGAGGGTGGGAGTGGGAGAGCCAGATGTGGATGGACGTAAGGGGAGTCAGGGCAGGATGGAGGACATGGTGGGGGTGGGTCCGAAGGGAGTGGAGGACCGGGGGAGTCCCGTGGTGGCTATCGGCCGGAGAGAGCGGAGGTCTGGTTCAGGCGAGGCGACGTGGGAAACCAGGTAGGGGGATGGGGGGGGGGAGGCATCAACAGAGCCAGCTCCCGACACAACACTGAGACGCTGTCCCAGCGCCTTTGCCACTTCATTATTTCTCTTCGGTGCGTCGTCTCGTTCCTCCAAAATAAATGTCTGCCACAGTCTATTCTCGAAGCCACGTACCTAAGGAGGTATCAGGTTTAGCTGGTGTCTGCCTTGTCTGGCTCCCTTAGCCATATGGAATAGTACATGTGTATAACTGTACACTCTTAATCCACTTAGCGCTGGCTCGAAGCTTTTTTTTCCTCTGCCTTATCTGGCCTACTTAACGGAGACTACATCGATATGGGTATTGAAGCCGTAGGAAAAAAAGAGAGAAAAATACGTTTGATTTTATGTGTGTGCATGAGTGTGTGTGTGTGTGTGTGTGTGTGTCTTTGTGTGTCTTTGTGTGTGTGTGCGCCTGTGAACGTGTGGAAGTGAGCGGGCCTGTGTGTGATGCGTGCCTGCTCGTGCGTCAGAGACAAAGCACACGCGTCTCTAAACAATCCAATTCTGTCCGAATAACTAATGTACCCAAATGAGGGAAAACAAAGGTTGCGAAAGGACAGAACTGAATATAATTTTCTGCACGGTCGCGCGACCACAAAAGAAAAAAGAAAACAGTGTCACATCTCGTTTGCCAAATGTTCCCCCGAAGACAGCGGCAACAAAGCTCCTAGTCAAGGTGGAAACTGTCCTGCCTCGACAAACTCGTTTTACAGCACTGACCTCTGCGTGTCCACCCAAAACGCAGCACCTTGATTTCCACGCCACCCTGCCTCCTCTTCCTCGCCAGTGCTCAGCGGGGGAGCAGAAGCGGTTGGGGAACTTGAAAGCCAGCCGTTTCACCTTTTGTTGTGCTGCGCCGTGATCGATTGTCAGAGGGTTATTGTGAGGACCGCCGCTACTGGACGGCCTCCTACTCCTCCTCCTCCTCTTCCTCCTCCTCCTCCTCCTCCTCCTCCAGATGTCGGCGTTTTTGACTTGATTAGTCGACGTCCCCCCCCCCCCTCTCTTATTTACAGAGGCTGTCAGGAAAAGCAATCCTCTCAGGCTGGTACGTCTTAATGGAGGGAGATGTATGGCTGACACCACACAGATTGCAGTAATATACTTTTCTTTTCCTTTTTCCTGGTGCCCCCCCCCCCCCCCACCTCTTGTTGTTGTGTCGGCGCTGCCACCGCGGCAACGGCTAGTTTCTTTTTTTGTTTCGCTTGTTTCCCCTTTGATGAATCGATCTGAAAGGTTTGTTTATGGGAGTGGGAATATTGAAAGTCAGCAACAAAATCCCTCTTAGCTGTGCACTTCTTTTTTTTTTTCTCCTGACTCCCATATGTCACTCTACGCCATAAAGTAAACCGAGTTTGTGTTGGCCACAGCGGCCGTGTTTATTTCTGCGAGGCCTTCCCCTACAGCGTAACAAGAGACAGAAAATGCACCACGTCATACACGCGAATGGACCCGAGGACCTCACGAAACCAGGCAGCCTCACCCCTGCAAAACCTCACATCAACAACATCCTCGTCCAAGGCGGGCATTACATTCGGAGTTAGCCGGTAGACAAACAACCGCCGCTAGGAAGGAGGGAGCGGTCATCTTGAGCGACGGCACCGGCCTGTGATTGATCCTTGGCCTCTTGGACAACGCCGTGGGCTTCAATTGTGTTTTTTTTTTTCTTTTCGTCTTCTTCTTCTCCTTCTTCCCCCTGCTATGCTGTGGCTTCCTGCTGCGGCGTGGGCGAAAACGGTACCAATCACCAGCCAAGGCTCTCGTTGAGGGAAATGACAAGGGGACGTGGGGGGGCGTCGGGGGGGACGGGGTGTCCGGGGGGGGGGGGGGGGGGGGGGGGGGGGTTGTGGGTGGAGGGGGTAGAGGGGGAACACGGAAGGCCGCAAAGCACCTGTCATCTGGGAGGAATGATAATGACAGGGCAGACAGATGTGTCGCCGGCGCAAACGCCTCCCTTCTCTCCCTCCGTTGCTCTTTATCTCCTGCCTTCATTGTCTTTCTTTCTCCCTCTAACTGTCCTCTCTCTCTTTCTCTCTCTCTTGCGCTCTGTCTCTAATTCTCTCTCTCTCTCACTGTCTCCGCTCTCTCTCTCTCCTCTTTCTCTCTCTCTCTAAATGTCTAACTCTCTCTCTCTCTCTTTCGCTCTTTCTCTCTCTAAATGTCTCTAACTCTCTCGCTCTTTCTCTCTCTCTTTCGCTCTCTCTCTCTCTAAATGTCTCTAACTCTCTCTTTCTCTATCTCTTTGTTTCTCTCTTTCTATCGCTCTCCTTCCCTCTTTTGCCGTCTTCCCCTCACTCCTTTCCTCTCTCCTCACTGAACATTTTCTTCATTCTACCTCCATGCGCCTGGCCAGGTTCTCTAAGCCAGAACCGTAGTAGACGTTTGGCCCATGACATTTAACCAGCTATCACTCTGTGTCTCCATCTCCCTCTTCAATGTCTTGATATCTCCCTCATCATCCTTCTCTCACACACACACACACACACACACACACACACACACACACACACACACGCACACACACACGCGCCCGGCCTCGCTCTTCATCAGCGAAGAACATCTGTATTGACGCCGCTCCGTGAGCGAGTTGGCAGGCGATGAGAGGGAGGCGGGAGACGGGGCGGGCGAGGAGACGGGGCCTGCCAAATCAATAGCGGACTGAAACCTGGGCACCGGCGGTGGGATAGATCACGGCCCCGGGCCTCCTGTCCCAGGCTGATAAGGGGAGGATCGTCCACCGGACACACACACTCTCCCATACTCGGGTTTAGACACCCACCCACACACACACACACACACACACACACACACACACACACACACACACACACACACACACACACACACACACACACACACACACACACACACACAGACACACACGCACACACACACAGACAGACTAACAAAACACTTGTGCTTATTCTATCGCTAACCGTTGCCGATTCCCTTTGCTCAGTTGAGCGGTCAAAGTTCACACAGCAACTAATATTGCGTGTGTACTTTTTGTGTGGGCGTTCACCCTGGCCTGTGTGTGTGTGTGTGTGTGTGTGTGTGGCTGTGTGTGGCTGTATGTTTGTATGTGCGTGGGTGTTCATATATGTGTAAGAAACCTGCAGTGCTCCGTCTCATTTTAAATGCAAATCGCCAGGCCAGAGAACATCTTGTTTAGAGAGCCACCATATGCTTGCTTTGGAGACGGCAAGCTCTTGCCCACATCCATAACTGATTCATACATCCAGCAGAGGTGCACACACACACACACACACACACACACACACACACACACACAAACATTCCCACACAGGCATGCACTGAGAACTGTTCTCTTGTGATTCACAGTTTTGTCTGTAGGGCGGTGGTGGACCTGCAACCGCAGCAGGTATTGCTAACCTCAGGCAAGACGCCAGGCGAGGCTCGGGTTTGACAGGGCCGGGAAAGCAAGGGCCTCTGGCGCATTGAGAAGCCCCCCCCCCCCCCCCCCCCCCCCGAGACGCTCCGAGAGACAGGTGGAGGCACGGGCTATGCAGTACCAGTCAAAAGTTTGGACACACTTTCCCATTCAAGTTTTGACTGATACTGTAGCTCCTGCCAGGGAGATGTTCTCACAAAAAATTAATGCACACTCGCATGAAATGTGAATACACTCGAATACTTATTGTGAAAACCACATTTCCAAACCCACGTAAACACAAACACACACACACACACGCACACCTTCATCTATTTTTATATTTCTGTCCATGCGTCAGGAGCCTTCTGCTTCCCGACGAAGAAGAAAGACTTAAGGGACACGGAGGCCCTGTCACCATGGTGACCCCATAGCTGACCCCCCCCAAATCACATGACGGTGACAGACAGTGCTGTGGGTCGATAGCGCTGACAAAGAGAGCGTAGGAGGGACGGATACAAAGTTGGAAAACAGAAGCGCACTTCAGCGATACTTCTCTCACTTCTCTAGTTATTCAGCGCTTCTCCTCGGTGCGTCGGTTTATTTTTTCCCTGTCAAATCTTAAAACCGTGTCGCGCGCGTTCTGCCTACCCGTCTGGGAATTCCCTCTCCTCCGTCGGCGCGTCGGCCTCACATGTTTGTCACATGTCGTGGCGGCTTGTTTGACACAAACGGAGGTGGATGGATGGGAGCGTCAGTGGAGCCGACATCTCTGTTGAAATGAGAGTTTAGGATTAGGCTCGGCGAGAGCGTGAAGCCCGTCGTAAAGCCGTAAACAAACAGCCCCGCACGCCGGTTATCCACGGAGACGCCTGTCGAACATGAAACCCTGCATGTTGTCAACCTCAGCTAACAATGACGTGCTTGACATATATATATTTTTTTTTTTTTCTTCCGTCCTTATGACAGAAGTTAAACGGTTTGTACTGTGATTGTGTAATCCTATTACATGATGGAAAGCCGATTTTATTTGAATATTTTTCGTATCCCATTGTTCCTGGTGATCCTCAGTGTTGGCGGCGTTGACCGCGTCAGCCATGACAGTGACCGTTATCCAAGCTGTGGAAGTCTCAGCAGGAGGCATGGGGTGGTAGTGCTTTTTCATGGGCCTTAGTCTGGTTGCAATGGCACCTAAAAACGCGGATAATGTTGAGTGTTAGTAGAGTCCTCATCCTCCTGCTGTGATAGCGCCATGTAAATCACATGTGGATGTGCTAGATATGCATAGAAGATGCTCTGAATGAATTTTCACCAAAGCATTGCCCCACAAATCGTGAAAATAATAACCTATATTTAAGTCGCTCTCCCAGTCCGTGCATGAATGTTATTCATAGCTTTGAATATATCGGACCCCCTTTTGAGGCAAAGGCAACCGCTACACTACAACAGCCCCATTTCCTCCTTCACCATCTAAATACTGTTGCAGTAAAACGCTTTGAGTGCAACATGGTCTATTTTCCTAGTGTGTGTGGGGGTGGGGGTGGGGGGGACACACACACACACAAAAACACAGTGTTTTCTTCACTAATTCTCTCATGGGTTAACCCCGCGCTCGCAGCGCCACATTAAAAAGATATTGCTGCGGAAGTGTGTTTTCTAGCCATATTTAAGTAGTTTGATGGAGCCGTGGGTATAGAAACGGGCGCCCTCTTAATAAGCCCCCCCCCCCCTCTCTCTCTCTCTTTTGTGGCCCCAAAAGTAACCTGGGAAATGGTTAAAGATTGAGCCGCAGGGCGGACGGCACAGCCACAAATTTAGTCACTTTTGAAGCCTAATTGAATTTGTCCTTCGTAGTAGGACTATTCCAGTGGGGGGAGAGAAAGAGGAGGGGAATGATGAGAAATGGGAAGCTAATCAAGATTCTTCTATTCTTTGGGGGGATTTCTCTTTATCAGATAATTTATTTCTTTTTTCTTTTCTTCCTTTTTTTTTTTTTTTTTGCTGCCATTAATAATTTAAACGGCTTTATTTGGATCATAACTCTCACCACACCTCTGATTTTCCCCTCTCTCTCTCTTTTCTTTATTTCTCTTTTTGCGCTGCCTTGGTGTTTGTTTGTTGTTATTGCTAGTAGTTATTTTTAGGACCCAGTTGCTCCTGCTATTATTGGGAGGTCATTTCGAAAAAAGTGTTGTTTGGGGAAATATTCTTTATAAAATTTTTTGCCCTTTAAGTTTTCCTTTAATAAGCAGACTGATGCTTCAATGGTGCGTGCGCGCGTTTATGTGCATGATTGGGTTGGGGGGGGGGGGGGGGGGGGTGTAACAACAAGAGACAAAAACACCAGAAAAAGATAAATCTATTCCACAAGAAACAAGTCCATTCTTGGCAGTCCGCCGCATCGTTGCGAGACAGGCAGCTCAAAGGGTGCGAGGTCCGCCTTGAGCCCCCGAGACCACCGCTCTTTGTCTGCGTTACTGAATTTCATTCACAGTCCACCCTAGCACTGCTGCAAACATGGCCAGTGGTCAACTACTTCTCCCAAGCAGAAGTTCAGTGCAATAACAGACCATGTTTCTCTGCATCTTTAATGATTTTTTTACACCACAACCATCCACTAGTCAAATATTTATGAACCTGAGATGTTGGCCCGCTTATTGTACTGGATATAGCCGCGGGCTATTTATATTGGGTTTCCTTTAATACAGTAAGGCAACTTGTTTCACTTTTATTAAAACACATACTAAATTAACTTTCCTTTTGACATTAATTCTGTGCATCTCAGTGTGGGATATCTTCCTCGCACAGACACTTGTGTTGAAAAGCCCTGCTGTGTGTGCGACTAGGGGAGTGTACACAGGTCACATAGGTCTGTCCTACGTTTAACCCCTAATTGAGTTAGCACTGTATAAATCAATGTAGTAGCCTTGACATTTATAATCCAATATGATGATATTTCTTCACAGTTTACATGCTCTGAGGAAATCAACGCTGGCCCAAGAACGCGTCACCTATTTATCTTCTGTCCAATTGATTGCCAGGGCGATAGCATTGACTTAGCGGGAGGTATTGATTAGAAAGTAAGTGGGTTCTAATGCTAGATTTGACACAGCTCGAGCACTGTGACCCAAAAAGGAGATTAAAGCCGCCACTAGTGTGCTTTGAGTGTAGGAGACACCCAACGTGAACATCCCAATGACAAACCTTTATCTTTATGTACCACATATGTCTCGGTGGTCTCTCAATACGACTTCCAAAGTAATTATCAACCGACCGACGTTTGACGGATCTTTATCTCTAGCGTGGACGGTGGAAAAACCAGTTGTTGAATTAACCAGTCGCGCATCGAAAACGATCACTAATTGTCAGAGGGCTCGGCCAACTAAACACTTTCCCTAGGTTTTTTTTTTCTTCTTCTCCTCCTCATCGCTCAGAGACTTTATAGACAGGCCGAGATAACCTCATGGATCGGGCCGCGCCATTACATTTCAGTTATTCTGCCCAGGCTACATGCTTGTATCGAGTCTTGTCCTTTTCATCGCTTAGACACCAGGGGCTTTGTAGGAAATGGATATGTATCAAGGGGACCCGGTCTAATTTTAAACATGTCAGTCAATACATCGATGTCCCAGCCAGTGGCAGCTGGAGAAGGAATTAAAGAAGCAAGTAGGGAAATACAGAGGACCATAACTCCTATCAAGGCGTCAGCGGCATTGACAGACCAAAAAATAGCTTTTCTTCCGCGTGTTGTATTTGTTCCTTAACTCAAGAAAATGGTGTCAGAAAATAAATGAATTTTAGATTTGTGTGGACGCAAGAGCGTGGTTGCCAAACTTTTTTTTCTTGGAGTTTTTTTCCCCCTCTCCGTGGGAAAGCTAGCCTCCCACTGCGGTGGGAATGGAACCTGGGCTGGGTAAATTAAAGTCAGCTATTTGGACTGGAATACCACCCATATACTGTGAAATCACTGCACCTGCCTCTGGTGACCTTTCAAAAAACAAGAAAACAAAAGTTTCCTCTCTCCTACAGTTCCTCCAACTGTTATTTCCTTTTCAGTCCATTCAAAGAAATATGGATATTTTCCTCAGTGTGTTCCTCTATTCAATGGTTTCCCTCCTCATGGTTTCAACTCCTTCCAGCTCCTCTGTCCTCTCAAAGCGGGATGCTGATTAATTAATAGCTGGTTAATTGAATTTCCAAAAAAGTAATAACTTGTTTAAGCATGAATAAAGACTGACAAGGCAAAGTATATAATCTGCCCAAAGTTTAATTAGACTCGGCAAGGTCTACACGGAAGGGGAAGGGGTCGGCGGGAGAGACGTGGAGGGTGGAACTGGTGGCCGGGCTGTGGAGTTTAAAGGGCCAAAGGGAGGACAGGAAGGAGGGAGGATATGAGGAGGATGGAGGGAAACGAGGGAGAGAGGCGTGGGGGGATGATACGAGGGAGGGAGGATAGGAGAGAAGGTGGATGGGATGGCGAGAGCATAGGATGATATGATAAGAGGCAAGGAACAATTTGCTGTGTCCAAATGATGTGTCTTCCCTACGAATCTAGGAGTTTTTAAAGAAAGATCTTGAAAACCCTGTGTCGGTTATTTATACGGTTGCAACCTATATCCTGATTTGTAAACACACACACTCACACACTCTCTCACACACACTCACACACTCTCTCTCTCTCTCTCTCTCTCTCTCTCTCTCTCTCTCTCTCTCTCTCTCACACACACACACACACCTACATACAACGGACAAGCCAGGCCACCTGGAAGGATGTTCCCATTCAATTGGCAGGGAGTTTTACAACGGGCACTGAAGTGGCTACATGTACTCCATTTGGACCACTGGGGCCCTGGGGATCTCGGTGTCTACGGGAGACAGTCACTCTCAATGAACGCACTCACATGGATGGGAATTAATATGAGGTGTTCCGTGAATGAGAATATGTCTTACAGGTGTGTGTGTGTGTGTGTGTGTGTGTGCGTGTGTGCGTGCGTGCGTGCGTGTGTTTGTGAGTGGGAGGGTGGGTGGGTGGTCTGTCTGTCTGTCTGTCTGTCTGTCTGTCTGTCTGTCTGTACACTGCAGAGTGTGTATTCATTCAGATGGCCTTGCTGAATGCAAAGGAAGTACCGTGCCACCATTACTCCGGATTGGCAGTGACGCACCGGATCCTTTGTTCACTGGAGAAAAAAAAAACTTAATTGGACATTTTCTTATGCAATGCTCTGAGGTAGCTGGGGCCTTGTGTTTAAATAGCTAAACACACATTTGGACTTCAAAGTAATTAAAGACATTAGCATTTGCAGGAGGAAAAAAAAAACAGACACATTTGCTTTGAATATATTCCATTCCGTTTTTATGGCCCCAGGAGGGCAAAATGGAGGTGAGTGAGAAGGAAAGAGGGGCTTCCTGGCTTAGCCACATTAGCATATCTGAAAGAAAGAGAGCGATAGAGCATTGAAAGGAAGAAAGAAGCAAAGCACATCTCCTCTTTTCACTGGTCGACAGCGTAAAACGGCAGATATTCATCTGGAAATCATTTCCATTGTATTCGGCTGACATCTTCCCGAGGAGGGACGGTGAAATCTAATTAGTTTGGGAAGAAAAAGAGAGCACCAGGTGGGTGGTTTGTGATGGGGGGGCCGAACAGGGGTCTACTCTGGGGGCCTGGAGAGGGTCCCTGGGGTTAACTCCAACACAGGAGTATAGATAAAGCTGCTCAAGGAAGGCAAGGGAAGGCCACTTCATTTTAAATGTAGCTTTCATTAAACAACTCTTAAAGCAGCTGTAGGTAGTTTCTTATAATTTTGGCTGCCTCTACAATTTCCCTGTTTTAATTATTTTCCGTCGCAAAGAAGACATGCAGAATGCTCGTGGTCACTGCATATTGCTAGCGTGATCAACAACTATACTCCAAGCATGGACATCTCTTCCTGAATTAGTGACGTACTTCCTCGTGCCGTAAAGCTAATCGTCACAGTTTTGCGGGAGATCAAGCCCGCAGGCAGACAACTTCTATGTTGAATATTGAGATTTCAAGAGGACTGACCTGAAAGGCTTGTTTTTTTATTCTCCGATAGATATCACCATGTGCAAACTGTAGAACAGCACTGATAATACGTTTCTACAAAAAAGTTGCCTATAGTGTCTAAGAATGTAGAGTGCTAACCCGTCAACAGTGTCCTAGTCAACCCTTATCAACAGAGTGTGTGTGTGTGTGTGTGTGTGTGTGTGTGTGTGTGTGTGTGTTCCACCAGAATAAAGAAATACAACCTTACGGACGCACAACAACAACAACTTCCCACAGCACCGCTGATTACAGCTATTGAAAGAATGCATTAGCCGAGCACCACCACAGAGCATGTTCAAAGTAGAGGCCCCAAATAGAGTTTCAAAGGGCTTCAAAGTGTTCCGTTTCCTGATGTAATGAGAGAAAAATAGCGCACTTTATTTGTGGAAAAACTGATGATATCGACAAAATGTTCCGTATCAACAATGCCGGTGCCTCCTGGTTTTTACCTTTGATGATCCCCGGGGCGAAATGAGAGCGCGAGATGACCTAGGCGCCGACGAGGAAGGTCGTGTTAATGAAGCCTCCATTGATCTTCGCCTTAAGATCTTAAGCCAGAAAAGTGCCAGGGACGCCTCTCCCTGCCCACACGTTTCCTCCCATCATGTAGGCCAATTAGACGGACCTCAAGCGGGAGCCAATTAATTCCTTTGCTTGATTAAGAGCAACATGACCCTCAGGCCCCCTCCCTAAATTTGGTGATTAGCACGACTAACCACCACCGAGGGTCTGGAAATAAAGTCTGGACGTGATGATTTCTTACAAATCCACAGGATTTCAATGACTGCTCCAGTACTAGTTGAAAGGACCCTAATGATTTTTTTTCCTTTATCGCTCAATCGGTTCGTAACGCCTAAGGTGTTAGCCACTTGCCACGTATGGGGCTTGTGAAATTAAAAGTTTTAGGAATGATAAAATCTGCATTGAGGGGCTCTCACACGACTTCAAGTTTCCGCAGAGTGCCTTCGCTTTTGCATGAGCCGTGCACACCCATTAAAGCACTGGCCCTGAGATTGTGAAGAAATTCACAGAATAACTACTCAGCACTCTAGCCACAGCCAAGGATTATATACAGTATGTATCCAGCTCCTCAAAAAAGAGAAAAAGCCTACTATAGCTACTTCGGGGGCAATGAATTTCAATTATGCATGAAGCAGAGGCATTTTGGGAAATAATCGCTTTCCCGGGAGTACTGAACAGCCCGTTTCCTCCTCCCTCCTCGCCCCCCCAGTATCAAAGAATAATCTAATGTCACGCACAGAAGAAAGGTTACTCTCTGCATACGCATTGATATTTCCGCTCGAGGATGCTGACCTTTTTCGATGAAGCTGTGAATTCTTTTCTCACGCACAACCATCGCAGAGATTGTGTCTGATGTAATATTAACATTCGTTACACATGTTTAAAGTGGAGAAGGTAGAAGCGGTGTTGTTGTTGTTGTCTCAGACGTTAATTGGCTGTTTGACATAACGAGGTTTTAGTCTGCCTTGATGTTGCTGGCAGTTACATTACTGTCATCTAGTCTTTCGCCCAAAGCTCACAATATGATATCTGACAGGATCTCTATTATCCGCAGCACTATTAAGCAATGTTCCCTGCAAATTGACTGCCTCTAAACATCCGATTGGATCTCTGGTTAAATGTATTAAAGTGTCATTTTTATGTAGGGATAATAGTAAACAAATTCTACGGTCCGTTAGTGGTCTGTACGTGCGTGTCTTCATTTTCACACTAGGAAGGCGTGTTTAAAACTACAGTATAGGCCTGAAAGTAAAGATCTACCCAACTTCATAACAAAGGCTAACATCATCATAACCATGACCCCATTCCGACATCCCCACCAATGTCACCTGTGAATGCTGAAGTAAACACTTTCCCAGAATTCACTACTTACTGACCCATGTTCTCCTCGTCTTCTGTTGTCGTTGCAGACCTCCGGCCCTTGCCAGACGTGGCGATGACCGGTAACTGCACCCACGAATGCACCGAGTTCGGTCACTCCGATGCCTGCTGGATGCCCGGCGAGCCCTCCCCGACCCGCAAGACCTCCATGAACACCACCAGCCTGTCCACCTTTGTGCCTTACCAGGAGACGGAAGGGCAGGAGCACCTCATGGCCAACGGTAGCCCCAAGCCCCTGGCCGGGGAAGAGCGCGGCAGCGGCGGAGGAGGAGGAGGAGGCAGCGGCGGCGGAGGCTCCAGGGGCAACAACATCCGCTTCCTGCCCCCTTACACCAGTTCCTATTCCGGAAGCAGCGACTGCGGCCAGGAAGAGATCCCCCTGAGCCAGGCCGCCGAGTACTCCTCCGCCACCACCCCCACCAGCCAAGGCTCCAAGAGGGAGATATACCTGTGAAGGGGCCTTCTTCTTCTTCTTCTCCAACCACCCCCCCCCCCCACACACACACACACACACACTTCTTAAGCCGACCCTAGCACATCCAGCCTCACCCTCAGTCTGACTCCCACGTTGTTGCTGACCCAATGCCTTTCAGCCTTCCTTCCCGCTGACCCTGTGCCTAGTTGCTGTGGAATCTACACGAGGCCCCAGCAGCACAAACCCTCCTTTTTAGAAATCACCTCCGACCCCGGTCCGTCCGTCCCCCCTCCCCCAAACCCCACCTCCCATGGAACAAATCGTAAGACAAAGAAAACAGGTTTGAATCTTTCAGAGAGAACGTGCGGTGGGTCAGGTGAACGACTATCTAAAGAATGTAAACTATTGTTTGAACATTTGTGATAATTTCATGGGAAACTCCTTAGCTACTTTTGTGTAATTGGGTTTTCGTTTGTCAACTTTTTAGACTGCAACACTGATGCTGTGTTTAAAATGAAAATAATTGAAAAAAGCTCTTTTCTTGTAAAGGTATACAGTTTAATGATATCTCTCTACCCAGATTTTCTTTCAGACTGCCATGTTTGTTTCCCTTTTACTCTGCACTTGAGTGTCTTTCCGTCAACTCCAAGACCTCCTAAAATACTCTTTCAACTTGGATGTTCTCATACAAGCAAACATAAAAGCATTGGACATTGCTGATGACTTTTTTGAAAGATAAAAACAGTCCACGTACATCTGGTCCCTATAATCTAGCCCAATGACAACTGTTTCTAACGAACTCTTTTTTGTGGCAAGGAGGTCTTTATTCATTGTACAGAGCTGTAAATACACTGGACATAATCCGACTAAACATTTTCTTCTTTTGTTTTTTTTTCTCCGGAAGTGTGGCTTCGGGTGAAATTTCTGTCCGCTGTGACGAAGGATGGGTAGGATTATTAAGTGCATTGGGACTTTGACCAGTGTAGCGGTGCGGGGAACATTTGCCTCCCAAGCCACTGAAAGAGCCAATCGGACACTTGACTTTTTCATCACCTTTCCACTGAACGTAAAAAAAAAAAGAAAAAAAAAGAAACGGCAACTAAACACTAAACAAAAAGAAAAAAAGAAAAAATGTCAGTAAACTGTATTGGTTCCAGTGAATGTCAGTTCTATGCTGCTGTGTTTTGGGTGTGTGCCACTACGAAGTCACGTTCCAGTTTTCACTGCAGTAGTCTGGTCTCGAGCGTTCGTTTAGACAGCAGAGGGAGCGTACTTATACACATTGGCTCCTCGATGCCGTTGCAGTTTTAAAGTTAGGTTGTTTGGCAACCCTTTTAGCGAAAAAACCCTGCGGTGAAACCGCTGCTTCCCCCTGAAGCGTGGCTGTTAGAGCCATGCTGTGGGTGTGAGGTGTGGTAGTTATGCAGACACCCAGGCTTCGTGACGCTGTATGCTTTTAGCACGCTAACCATGCCGATGTGGAGGCATCGCTCTAATTACGCCTGGAGGCACTCTTCGTTAGCGCCGATGATTTCCACACATAAAAAAAAAACAGGCTGGGTGTTTTTGCAGAGTTCGTTCTGGAGCCTCGTCTTAGTAGTTGCTGACGGCAATGGGGCTTTCACATGGGGTAAACACACATCAGCTATGATTGGTCTAAAAAAGTAAAACCCATTGAGAGGAAAAGACGTGGGACTCGCGCTGTTGCTCAGCGCTATCTATCCTCGCGTAAGTAGCAGAGGAAGCATGAAAGGATTCTAGTGGCTAACCAACTGGCCACACACGGGGTCATCCAATGATTGGGCAGTGTAACAGAGGGCTATATTGCCCCGTTTTAAGGTCAAAATACTTGCTGTAGCTACTACTATCTGCGTAATGAATATTCTGGGGGCATTTGCTAGAGTTTGTTTTTCTGCTCTAGTGACAAGTTAAGTTTTTGATTCAGTGTTTACCTTATTTTCCAACTCCATGAATTTATTACGTTGAAAATGTTTTACTTTCTTCAAGGATGACTAAGTTAATTACCTGTATTATAATAGACAGGGTAATTTTATTCAAACATACCAAACAAACAGTATATAAGCAACCAAAACATGAATTTGCTACATGTGGCAAAGGTTACCACCGGTGATTTGCAATCCTCAGTGCTCTCTATCATGGTGATAATCATTGTTTGTGCTCTTTTATGAGCACGCGTTCAAACCCAGGAGAGGACAGTCAATTTATTTAACTTCCTACTTCCAAGTTCAAATTATTCTTTTACATCAAACACCGCTCTCTAATTTAATATCCAGGGGGGCCTTCTGATTGATCACAGAGAGATTAAGACACCAATGCTCTTTTCCCTCTCCCGCCAAAGCAAACGAGTCGTTCCTGTCCCTAGACAGTGAATCTGCTCCAGCGCCGTTCCCCTGCCCTCACCTCGGCCCTGGGCCTTAGTTTAACTGGACCTCCAGCGCTACGAGGAGAGACGATAAATCCCCCTCCCCCCAAGCTCCATCTACCTGAGTTGACATAGCTGATACACAAAGGCCTTAGGGGGGATGAGAGTGCTCTCTGAACTGCCCTAGAGTGAGGCAGAGGGAGAGTAATAGAAATGGAATGAGAGTAAGCGATGCGGGGTGAGGTTCATGTGACGCCAATTAACCCCTAGGTTTTTGTGTGGTGCCTGACAGTTTGACCTTTCGGAGGCTGTGGGATTTGCTTTGCCTTAACCTTTGAGGCGTTGTGGAGCACAGGGGTGGGAGGGGTGTGGCATTATAGATGGTGCAGGCAGGTGTATGTGTGTGTGTCTGTGTGCGCTGGCGTGTGTAAACCTTCGCTCTCATGCCGCGCTAACACTTGCATCGTGGGACTCGTGGTCGGACCGCGCTCCACTCCGTTCCCACCGAAGCGCTGTGGGCTTGGCAGCAGACTCCCGACTCTCCTGTAGGGCTCTCTGTTCCCCCGAGAACAACCCCGGGGTTCAGGACCAGGAGAGAAGCTGTCATGGATACCGACGGGAAAAGAAAGGAACTGCAGTAAAACGGGGGGGGGGGGGGGGGGGGGAGGTGTGCGCTTTGCATTTCTGAGCGTACGTGTGTGTGTGTGTTTGTGCACACTGTGCACATGACCCCGGTTGAGAAACTTTAATGTGTGTGTTTGTGTGTGTGTGTGTGTGTGTGTGCACCTAGCGCTGTTGAAACAACATATTTACTCACGGGCACATCAGGCTCTGGTTTGCTTTTGACTGGTGTTCCTTTGTAATTATGGACAGTCTATCTGTGACCTCTCATGTCTGTGAAGTGGCTCGTGACTCGACATGCAATGGAGGTGAATGATTTAGAAAAGGCAGAAGGGGCGCAATACGAACGACAACAAAAGTATTATTAGTCACGTTCCCATGTTTCTGTTCTGCATCCGTGTGTGTTCCTTGGGCCCTGCTCTCTTCCAATCGTCATTATAACAATATGTTTCCCCTGTGTCGCTCACTGGTTTTCTTATTACAAAAAGACTTCAGCTATGGCTGGCTTATCCTCTGGTGAAGTTTCACCGTAGTCAATGAAAATGTAATTGCAATATAGCTATGGATACAAATCAATCCAGTAACAAAAGGATTCCCTTGTTGATTTCCGCATCGTGATTCATAATCACTTATTACGGTACCCTTGATGGAAGTTTTAGATTGCTAATTTCTTTTCCAATACCCACTGGGGAAACATTCAGGTACTTTGGTTGGGTGATAGAGTGCAGCGGTGTACTCTGATTATAGATGATACGGCTTCTAATAATACCCGCCTTTGAAGTCTATCAATCATTCCGAGCTCCAATCACATCTTTCTCTGCATTCAAATTCTACCAGCAGAACCAATTACAATTGAGGTTGACCAGAAAATTCCAACATTAGAAAACTGGTAGGCTAAGATGTGGGAAAATGCTTTTGAAGATTCTGTTTTTATAAATATAAATTTTTTGTTGTTTTGTCACTGTTTTGTTGCTAGTGTAAAAACAACACTGCTATTAATTAACATATGAATATAAATGGTTGTCACTATTTTTACCAGAGGCGTTTAATTTTTCAGCTTTTCAGCTTTTCTAAATTATGTCCTGCGTTTTGGCATGACGTTTCCTGTTAACTATTCCTTTCTTGTCCCTTCAAAAGGTTATGTGCGACATTGATCTGGCCACCATAACTTAATGAAATATAATCAAAAAAATATATTTTTGTGTGTCTAAATCAACATTGCACAATGGCCAGGGGACTGCTTCTTTAAAATAAATGTGCTTACAAATTACTTCCACACAATAGTGGGTCATTCTTAATCAAACGTCTTTTAATATGGACCCCCGTTCCTATGGTGCTCTGATTAGGTAGGACTTATGTGCAGGTTCTGGTTCACAAGGTATTTAACTACCAGAGGTAAACAAATGTCAATGAGACAAAGAGAAAGTAGTATCGTTGTTGTTTCAATTTTGTCTTTACAGGAAGTCCACGTTTGTAGCCTAGCTGTTGGTTATATCTATATTGGAAAAACATGCTCGTGATGCCTTGTTTTTTTTTGTACAGTTTTATG
>JAPMUY010006498.1:0-47747 GCA_026901105.3 Galaxias olidus
AACCTTTTGGCTATTATTTCATCAATGTATATTCATAGTAAGCCTGCGGTTCAGTTTTACATGAAAATAAAACACTCACTGTAGACAAATCAAAACGACCCATGGCCGAATGTTCCCTAACAAAGTCAAACAAAAAACAGATAGTGGTGACATCTGATAGTGTTCAAACTAAACGTAAAACAGCTCTGGCACTCTCAAACTAAATCAGCTGACTCAGAAACAATACCCAAAAATGTAAGCAAATATCATAAGTCTTAAAATGAATTTGTTATGTAATGAAACTTCAAGAAGTATGGCTTTCTACTAATATTCGACAATTTAACTGTCATCTTTCCTATAATTGATCAATTATATACATATTGTGGGCATTTCGGGGTGGATGGGCTCTCCCAATGTTATGACTGCCCTTTCTACCCCCCCTCCCTTTGGAGCGTCAGCCCCTTGTTGAAGCTAGGAGACATCCTGGAGAGCAAATGGGTAGAGTTGATGAAGGAGAAAGTTGGATGGCAGCCAATACGTTTTTTCACAAGGGCATGATTGCCCACTGGCTTCCCAGTAGATGTGAAAAAACCCTCTGACTCCATAAAGAATTGAAGTTATATGACCAGCATAGACATGGCGTAAATTGGTATAACGACAAGTGTTTTACCCAAAGAGAGTCCACACGATCGAGTGAGGGCATACAACTCAGCCTCTTCTGGCAAAAGATGTCTAGGCGTCCACTTTCCGGTCTCGTTGTGAGCGATCACTGCTGAGACCGCCATAGGCTCACCCCTTCTGTGAGTGCTGCACTGAACCATCAACAAAGAACAGATTATCAGCATTCTCATGAGCAATGTCAGTGAGATCCGGTTTTGGCGACATGAGAACTCCCCTACCTTTACCTTTACCTACCTTTATAAGGATCTCCCTCTATGAAAGAGATGGCATTAAGAGTAGATGAAACAACAGTGCAATGCAGCACTCTAGATTAGCATGTACCATCATCAGCAGACACTTTGATACTGGAGAATGCAATCTGTGAAGAAATGCTGTCTTGGCTTGCAAAAATAGTGCATGTACTGCGTGTGAAGTGTAAAATCACATCAAGCGGGACATACAAACCACAGAACGCAGACATGGAATGAGACTTCGAGCCACAGCATCCAAGCCTTTTGAGTAATAACCCATCGAAGTCTGCTTTCCTCCATGTTCCTGTGTAGGAACTACACACATGAAGCTGTCTCTCTCGGAGACATAAAGAGAAAAAAAGTTTGTTATGGTTATGTCATCCCAGACAGGGAAAAAGATGCTAGCAAAGATTCTTGGGTGTACACAAGTACTGTTCTCCATTTGGAGTCCAGCTTAATAGATCTGGTTGTGTTAGCTACAAAGTTCTTAGCTACCCCTAACAGGCACATCGTTTGCTTTTGTTTACAGATTTAGGAATTTGCTGAATAGCCAACAGTAGATTATTATTCAAACTGCGGTCTTGCAGGGTCACCTATGACCTAGATATGTGACTTTTCTTTCTTACCCGCTGGAGATTTGACTTCGCCGCCTTGTGTCCATTCTCTGCAAGGTATTTTAACAAAGACACAGTATCTGCACGCAAAGATTCCTCAGTTTTCCCACAGATTAACAGATAATCTACATAGAGGATCAACACACTACCTTCTCTGGGAATCCAGCCTTCTAGATTCCTAGATAGTTCTTCAGAATACGCAGCAGGACTCCCAACATAACCCATAGCCATTAGTGTGAATTTGTACTTATGTCTCCCAAATGTATATGTAAACCAAAATTGTGAATTGGGGTCTACGGGGACACTGTAAAAAGCATTTGTGAGGTCAATCGCGCTAAACCACTGTGTCTCCGGTGGTACCTGAGACAAAATGGTTACTGGATTAGGAACAAGAGGTGCCCTTGGAAAGACAGACTCATTTACCAGACGGAGATCATGAATGAAACGCCAACCTCCAGTTGACTTTTTCAATTGGAATATCGGTGAATTACAGGGAGAATCAGGAGCCGGGACAACTACCCCACTCTTAACTAAGGCCTCATGGATCGGATGAATGCCTCCTTCCGCCTCCTTTTTAAGGGGAAATTGTGCTCCCTCTGGGTCTAAAAGTGCCCTTTGGTCTCATGAACTATTCTCAGTATTTCTGACTCAGCCTCAGTGTCTACCGTTTCCCATCAATAACAATACTGGGGACTTTCTAGAAACATTGAAAAGTTAGCAGCTAACATGTCTATACCCCGAGTTCCACATGTGATGCTAACACCTAGTTTACACAGTATATCACGGCCTAGCAGATTAACAGGACAGTGTTTGGAGGAAATGAATGTGTGGTTGACATTTCTGTCCTCTACTTTCTCTGGTACTTTCTCTACTTCTTGTAGTACTGACACACTGAGTGTTCCCGTGGAGGGAAACTCTCCTCCCATTAAACTTGTTTCAATAGCTAACTTGCAAAATGTTACTCTCACCCATCCTCTGGGCCACCATCGCAATAGGACCAGTCAAAGGACTGTCCAATTTTGGAACCGCCTTTGTCTGTCTGTTTCCCATGGCTCTCCGTTGATTCGACCTGGGGACTTTGTCACAGGACAAGTTTAACACTCAGGTTTTCCCCAAGAATTCTAACACCCCAATAATTCTAATACTCTGTGTTGATTCAGTATGCAGACAAATCTACAAATCTCTTTATCCAAATTGAAACTATTTTGGGTAAGACATCTATATAGTCACGCATCTACTTTGACCTTTTAGCCTATTTAAAGTTAAGCTCTATTTTAGTTAAGCCTCTACCTAACTAAGTTTTTTGGCGGTGAAACCCCACGACAGAGATTAAATTACTGCTCCCAGTATACCCTTGCATACCGCTAGTTGGCACTGGGCCACGGACTACCACAGCCGCCGGCGATTGGTTAATTCTCCAGCTACAATTTGTTGCAGTTACCCACCACAACTGGACCACAACAGTCCCCAGAGATAAGTTACTTCTCCGGCTACTTCTAGGCTTTGGCGGCCTATAAAGAGACAAGCCCCTGTGGGGTGAAGTATTCCCACTTGTTATCTAGATAATTTAGTACATGATTCTTTGGTTTTTGGATTCTCACCTCTGAGTTCGTTTTATGGCGTATCCAGTCGTCTCCCCACAGGCTCTGCGGGCGTCTTTCTCTTTCCTGCGGCTAGCCAGCCCTGTGGAGACACGCCAAGGAGATTTCCATCCCATCCTCGTCGCCAATTGCAATGAATAATTTCAATCTATAACAGAAAATAACCAATCAATGAGAGGGAGAAACCATGAAAAGATCAAGTACAATTTTATTGATGACTACAGAGTCTGAGTCAGAGTCTGTACACAGAGAAAATACTGCAGTCAGATCAGTCTAACGACATAGAACCTTGTCAACTAATGAGAATTGCTAACGAGTATATAGGTCTATAAGATAAACAATCATTCCATTGGACAAGATGGATCACATGTTCATAATCGGCATATCTAAAAACACGTATGCAGGAAACTAAGACATGACTTAATGTTATGATTTAAAACACAAACTTCTAGCCTTCAGTGTCTCCAAAAGGCACATACTGTCTCTTTGGTGACCTGGACTTCGCTCTGACCGTCCCCTCACCTTTGAACCACATCCCAGGCCGGAACATCCGCTAGGATGCCGAAATTTGGCCACAACATTCGACATGGAAAAATGCTCAAATCAGCCTGTGTTGAAACGTTAGCTAACTAGCCAGAAACAATAGCAAACTAGCGATCTTTTTGTTATGCTTGCTATAAAGAAAAGATCTATAATAAATTGAAACAATATTAAACTAAGAAGATAAGAGGGTTATCGTAATTTTACTCTACTAGCAAAGAAAATACTTACATTTGTGGTTCTCTTTTCTCACCAGTGAAGTATGCCTCCATCTTGCTGGTAATTTGCAAGGCTTTTTGGGAGATTTCTTATAACCCTCGTTTTCAAGTATGCCTTTGGAAAATCTCAGTTTTGAGGACTACTTGGCCCTTCCCCTAACCCTCGATCACAAGGGAATTGGGACAACACTAGCGCTGCGCGTGAACGCGCAAAACGAAGGGTTAGGGCTAAGGCATGTAAAATAGGCAATTGGGATTGGGCCCCGAGTGTGTCCCCCTGGGTCGCAAACATAAATACAAATAATTATTATTTATTAATAAGTATTATTATTACTTAACGTTTTTGTCCATTTATTTCATTATACATTTGCAGCAACTTTGCTAGAGGCTTAACCTAACCAATAATTAGTTAAGTTAGCAGTCAGTTGCACATGCAAACAATTAAATGGAATTCTACTAATGTGATTAGTTTTAAAAAGCATAGGATTGCTTAGATTGTATCTCTTGACTGAAGTAAGGTGTAAGTAAGTAGTGTAGTGTAAACGAGTAGTCCTACCGATATAATTTTTTTTAAAAGCATGGTTGCTTAGATTGTCTCTCTTGACTATAGTATAATAACGTGTAAGCGTGAGTGATTATTTAAGTATACGAGTAGCCTTGTCGATAGGCCCATCAGTTTTTACTAGCCTGGGTGTGTAATTGGTCAATTAGATTGACTTGAATTTTCTACATCACAAACTGCAGAAATTCAAAACAGCTTATAAAACAGGGTAGATGTGTTGTTGTCACAGATGAACTAAAGAAAATGCATAAGCCACAGATTTCACTTTTTCAAGTTGTTGGTACAATCCCTTTAAGTGAGGTCCTGCATATTAAAAAAGATCACCCGGATTTTCTTTACTGTTGTAATCCCAACATGCCAATGTTGATATTATGACTGAGCCAGGCTGCAGTTCTTGGCAATCTTACAATACTAAAATATCACAGTAAGTTGCAAAGACTACTACATGTATTATTAATTCCACCAGTTTGTCTCAGATGTCCAGCATAATAATTGTGTGTGTCCTAATGGTTGCTAATGCAAAGACAACACCATTTTTGAGTTTGAATTTAATGAGATATTGGTTAACATTTATCAGGAATATACTTTATTAAAATAGGTCACATATGTACTGACAAATTTAGTATACGTTTACCGATAAAGTTATTCTTTAACTGTGATCTAGGGTACTAAAAGTAGCAAGGTACTGTCAATAGACCAGACAAGACAGCGGGGTGTACCGTCCTACAGAAAGCACTAATAAATCTTTGTAACGAATACTCAGAAGGCTGTGAAATAGTTTATATGGCCAAGAGCATAAACCAAATGAGGGTCAGATAAAGGAATTCTACAAATAAACATCTTACCCTAAAAAGGAGTTGACCTGACTGTTAAAGTTGTTTTAGTGGAGTTAAACTGAAGACAAAGATCAAATGCTTTCATTACATGTAAACGAAAGCTACAAAAGTATGAACTATTCTAATACTGTTTGGCTGTGAGGCCAGTAGAGGTATTCAACTACAAGAATCTTGACATGTAGTAGCTAAAGTAAAAACTGTCTGCCTTTTCCTTAATCAATTTGGTTAAGCTACTGTCTCTGTATATCCGCTGGACAAGCATGTCGGTCTCCGTAAAGACTAAAAGGTCGCACCAATCCATACCGGTCACCATCATCTCTCCCTGCATCTGCCAGTAGCAATCAGTCTTCTTCTTCAGCTCCAAGGCACCATGCTGGATTTTCAGGAGACGGCAGTCTACAAAGCTCTTCACACTCGGGCACTTGACGTGCACAAGGCCGTACTGGGGGATCTCGCTAGGGTCATAGACCAGGCCGTCTGGGTTCACTCCCAGCCAAGGAGCTGCGGGGTGAATGACGAAGCCACATGGAGTATAGTTGAAACACTGGCTCCGACAGTACTCCTTGAGAGCTTCAGGCCTCATGGCAGTGTCTCTCTTCATGGCTGGAGTGTTGACTGCATCAAGCATCTTGTGTGCCAGATGTTCCCCCCCACTCTTCCCTCTAATGTTAGCAATTTCTCTGAAGCGGCCGGTCACTCTATGCTTTTGCAGCTGTTCTATGTCAGCGCTTGACTCCCTGGTTGAACTTTCAATACTGTGCGCCAATTCCCAATTGGTCTCCAGGATTTTTAGGTGCCGCTGTTGCTTTAAATCCATTTCTAAGAGGGAGACTGGGGGTGCCAGTTTGTAGTTAGCCAGGGGAAGAGGAGGTTGTGGGGGAGCATCAACACGAGAATGGTATGTTGCAACAGGATGTTGGTAAGATAAAGGGCTACCAAAAGGAACTTTACCAAAAGTGCTGTCTACCAATGGGACATCTGCAGAGATGCCCATTTGCGTTATCAACGGCGCAGAGTTACAATGAAAGTCCTTGTATATCTCTGAGATCTGGAGGACGGGGAGGCCAGGGAATTCTCCAGTACAACCTTGGAAAAGCGTATTCCTGTATAAAACGTTAAAACAGTAATTGATTCTGGCTGAAAATGCATCAGGTTTGAGATAAATTGCATTTGATTATTGTTGGGAGGGGACATTTTGTTGTCTGATTTTATTTTATGGATGGACTGCCCATCAAGGCTCCGTCCTGGGGCCCCTCCTGTTCATAATCTATATCCTTCCTCTTGGTCAAATTATCAGACATTTCAACTTCAATTTCCACTGCTATGCTGATGACACACAGACAGCAGCACAACTTCACTCGATAATCCTCCACTTGGCTGTATTGAACACTGCTTATCTACAATCAACCACCGGATGCAGGAAAACTATCTCAAACTGTACAGCAATAAAACGGAACTCCTCTTAATTGGCACCAAACACACCCTAACTAAAGTTGGCAATATTGCAATCTCCATTGACGGTCTTACAGTCTCCCCCTCACCAATCTTGACGTATTAATGGATTCCACTCTTTCGTTTAGCTCTCATATCAATAACATGGTAAAATTATCCTTCTTCCATCCTAGAAACATTGCTAAAATCCGACCATCCCTTTCCCAGAGTGCAGCTGCCAAACTCATTCACTCATTCATCTTCTCCTGTCTTGATTACTGCAACTCACTTCTTTTCGGCATCAACGCAACCTCCCTCCACAAACTCCAAGTGGTTCAAAACTCTGCTGCTCGTCTTCTCACCTCTACAAAATCTTCTGAGCACATAACCCCCATACTCTTTAATCTTCCCTGGCTTCCGGTCAGCCAGCGCATCATCTACAAAATCCTTCTCCTCACCTACAAAGCTTTACACAATTTGGCCCCTCCCTACCTCACTGAACTGCTCCAACCTTACCATCCTACCCGGACACTACGTTCCTCTGCAGATAGGCAACTGGTCACTCCACAAGCAAAACTGAAGCATTTTGGGGAGCGTGGATTTTCTAGGGCAGCACCTAAATTATGGAACTCTCTCCCTCCTCTAATTCGGAATTCCAACTCGCTATCAATCTTTCAAACCCACCTTAAAACCTTTCCACCCTCGCATACCCTAGTTAACTGTTTAGAACCTGGTCCCTTTCTTTTACTAATACTATCCATTTGCTTACTTATAGTTAGAACTGTGGTTGCTGTCTGTCTGTTATACTATTTCTGTCTAATTGTTTATTTTTGTCATGTTATTTATGTTGATGCTGTGAAGCGACTTTGGGTGTCAGAAAAGCGCTAAATAAATAAAATGAATTATTATTATTATTATTATTATCAAGGGTACAAATCTTACCGGACAGCTTCTCCCACAGTCCTCTGTTGTGGTGTAGTTGCCGTCTTAGTTGTTGTGTGCACACCCTAATAGAAAAAACATTTGCCATGCATGCTCAACTTCTTTTATTATTGCTATCTTTAATTCTACTCCATACCAGTCAATGAAACATAGGATGTTGGCTTGCATCTTAAATTACTGATGAAGTGCATTTACTACATTTAAAAAATCCTATTTCAGGCAATTTCAACTAAACACATTTTACGATAAATCTAATCTAAAAAGGATGACAATCTTATAACTGAGTTACCCCTTAAGTGATTCCTTAAAAGCTCACCTTGTTAAATCGTTTTCTACAATCACGACATCTGGAGTGTTTACGCATCTTCTTTGCTGGAGCTAGGGGTTTGTCAGGCCATGAGCCTCCTTGGACCCCTCTAAGAGCTTCGATTTCTATCTCCCCTGTTGAGCTTGCAAATAGACACTCCTCCTCTTCTTTCCCCTTTGCAGTTAGAATGTTAAACTGTGACAGTGATGGGTCTTGGTCAAATTCACTTTGTACAGAAGTACATGGAACCTCCGGTTCTTCTTTTTTAATTAATGGGGGTGTTTTGTTTTTATGATCCACACTTGAGCTCCACTCCTGTTGCTGCTCAGCAGTGACATTTGTTTTAGACTCTCGGAGTGTGGCATCAGGCTCTGTCATGGAACCTAGAAAATCCACAATAAATTAATCATCTCCTTTTTATTTAAAGATGTCTAACATCTCTTTAATAGGCAGTGATTTTATCATTCAATTGATCCTGAATGCCTGAGTCTAAAAAAGTGACGGTACTCGTTTTCTACAGTACCGTAGGCACAGGGGCTGCAATTAAAAAATGTTATGTAAGCGAACAAACACGTGAAATTACGCAAAATTACGTCGCTTTGGTTGTTCGTTTGCAGGGCACTGCGCAGCCCATATGTTTTCATGTCTTGGCCAGGTACTGCAACTGAAATTATGTTCTTTTTAAAAAGTTTATTGTTGGTAATTAAAAACAGTATTGTTTGTTTTAAATAATTTAATTGCCACTGTTCTTTTTAATGTTAATGCTAATTGTTGTTTCTTAATTTTTTTTTGATCGACGGCTACATGCCACTGTTGTTTTTTGTAATGTTTTAAAAAAAGGAATGTATGTATGAAGTATATGTGATTGAATTTGATTTGTTTTTTCACCATTGTATCGAATTGGGTACCGAGTATCCTGGAATTTCACTGGTATCTATATTGACTAGAGTTGCACATTTTCAAGAATTCCATGCTCATGTTAATGAACAATAATCGATTAACTGTTACCAAAAAAGTTAAATATTTACGCTAGATTTTCCCGATAAAGCTCTATTTAAACATTTGCAAAAATGTTAATGTTGCACTTACAGTTAAAAGCGCTTTATAAATAAAATGTATTGTATGACACTCAAAGACGCTGTTCAAAGTTTAAAACAAGAATAAACAAACAGTAAAAACCAGCAAACAAATATCAAACATTAAAAGCAGTTCTGAAAAGGTGGGTTTTGAGCAGGTTTTTGAAGGTGGGGAGGTCAGAGCAGTCACGGATGGGTTGTGGGAGTGAGTTCCAGAGGGTTGGGGCAGCGACGGAGAAGGCTCTGTCACCCCAGGTTTGGAGCTTGGTCCTGCAGGGGAGGGAGAGAAGGTTGGCAGCAGAGGAGCGGAGGGAGCGGGATGGGGCGTGGCGGCGGAGCAGGACAGAGAGGTAGGAGGGGGCCAGGTTAAGGAGGGCTTTGAATGTGATGAGGACTTTGAATTGGATACGCTGAGGGATAGGGAGCCAGTGGAGGTTTTGGAGGACAGGGTGATGTGGTCTCGGTCTGTGGGTGCGGAGGCAGGCAGCGGAGTTTTGGATGTATTGGAGTTTGTTAAGAGTTTTGGATGGGGTACCGTAGAGGAGGCTATTGCAGTAGTCCAGTCTGGATGTGATGAATGCGTGTATGAGGGTTTCAGCAGCGGAGAAGGACAGAGATGGGCGGAGTCGTGCGATGTTTTTTAGGTGAAAAAATGCAGTCCGGGTTATTTGGTTGATGTGGTGTTCAAAGGACAGGGTGGAGTCGAAGTGAATGCCAAGGTTGCGGATGAGTGGGGATGGAGAGAGGGTTGTGGTGTCTATGGTCAGGTGGAAATCTTGGGTGGATTTGGTGATGTTTTTTGGACCTATGATGATAATGTCTGATTTGTCACAGTTGAGTTTGAGAAAATTATATTGCATCCAGGTTATTATTTCAGTGAGGCAGTGGGTAAGGGTGGAGAGAGTTGCGGAGTTGATGGATTTGGTGGCTATGTAAAGTTGAATGTCATCGGCGTAGCAGTGGAAGTGGAGGCCATGGCGGCGGATGATGTTTCCTAGGGGGAGGAGGTAAAGGATGAATAGGAGGGGACCAAGCACCGAACCCTGGGGGACACCATGTGACAGCAGGGCAGTGGAGGAGGAGCAGTTGTTGATGTGGATGAATTGTTGACGGTTTGTGAGGTATGACTTGAGCCAGGAGAGAGCGGAGCCAGTGATGTGGAGTGAGTTCTGGAGGCGGGAGAGGAGGATGGAGTGGCTGATGGTGTCGAAGGCTGCTGTGAGGTCCAGGAGGATGAGGATATTGAGGTGGCCAGAGTCGGAGGGGATCGTTTGTGACTTTGAGGAGGGCTGTTTCTGTGCTGTGGTGTGGGCGGAAACCAGACTGAAATGGTTCAAACAGACTGTTGGAGTGGAGGTGAGATTTGAGTTGGGCAGCTATGGTACGTTCAAGGATTTTGGACAGAAAGGGTAGGTTGGAGATGGGCCGGAAATTAGAAAGTATGTCAGGGTCGAGACCAGGTTTTTTGAGAATGGGAGTGATGGCAGCCAGCTTGAGAGACTGCGGAACAGAACCGGAGGTAAGGGAGAAGTTGATGATGGTTGTGATGAGAGGAGAGAGGATTGGGAGGCAGCCTTTGATGAGTGCAGAAGGGATGGGGTCCAGGGGGGTTTTCATGTCTGACAGGAGTTTGGAAAGATCAGCTGAAGAAATGGGGGAGAAATGGGAGAGTTGCTGAGTGGAGCTGGGGGAGGAGAATCAGGTGGGGGAGCTGTTTTGGCTTGGAGGGGAGAGAGAGAACTGTAGATAGTGTCGATTTTAGATTGAAAGAAAGACAGGAAGGTATTGCATTTGTTGACTGTAAAAGATGAAGTGGTATTGTCAATGGGTTTGAGGAGTTTGTTGATTGTGGAAAACAGTGCTTTGGGGTTGTTGGAGCCGGAGTGTATGAGGTTGGAGTAGAAGTTGGACCGGGCTGCATTGAGGGCATCTTTATATTGTTGGAGGTAGTCTGTGTAGGCTTGGAGATGGACAGTTAAACCAGATTTTTTATGCAGTCTCTCAAGCTGGCGCTTACGGGATTTCATTTTATGGAGTTCCGGGGTGTGCCAGGGTGCTGTGTGAGTGAAGGAGACTGTTTTGGATTTTGTTGGAGCAAGTTCATCTAGGCAGGAGGAAAGTGTGTTGTTGTAGTAAATGACATGGTTAGTGGGGTTGTCAGAAGGTGGGGGGAGGGGAGGTTGACAGTTTGGTAGAAAGGGAGGCTGAAAAAGCAGAGGAGGAAATGGATTTGAGGTTACGGAATGAGATTGAAAACAACATAAAGAAATATTTCCTCTCAAAACATGCTGAGGCAGCAACTTAAAATATATATTTTCGTGCGCAGTGTGTTTACAATAATTAAAGGCTAGCTGCTGATGTAACCGATGTCGCCGGTATTAACGTAAAGCGAAGTAAGAACTCAGAACAGCATCACTGTGGTGGCAATGTAGGGCTGCACGATAAACTATACAGTGCATCTTGAAAGTATTCATACCCCTTCACTTTTTCCACATTTCATTATGCTACAGCCTAATTCCAAAATGGATTGAATAAAAAAATTCTCAACATTCTACATACAATACCGCATAATGACAAAGTGGAAAAAGTTTTTGGGAAATTTTTGCAAATGTATTAAAAATAAACAAATAAAATATCACATGTACATAGGTATTCACACCCTTTGCTGTGACACTCAAAATTGAGCTCAGGGCCATCATGTTTCCACTGATCATCCTTGAGATGTTTCTACAACTTGATTGGAGTCCACCTGTGGTAAATTCAATTGATTGGACATGATTTGGAAAGACACACACCTGTTTGTATAAGGTCCCACAGTTGACAGTGCATGTCAGAGCACAAACCAAGTTATGACTTCCAAGGAATTGTCTGTAGACCTCCGAGACAGGATTGTATCGAGGTAAAGATCTGGGGAAGGGTACAAAAAATTTCTGCATCCCAACGAGCACAGTGGTCTCCATCATTAGCAAATGGAAGAAGTTTGGAACCACCAGGACTCTTCCTAGAGCTGGCCGCCCAGCCAAACTGAGCAACCGGGAGAGAAGGGCCTTGGTCAGGGAGGTGACCAATAACCCGATGGTTACTCTGACAGAGCTCCAGTGTTCCTCTGTGGTGATGGGAGAAGCTTCCAGAAGGACAACCATCTCTGCAGCACTCCACCAATCAGGCCTTTATGGTAGAGTGGCCAGACGGAAGCTACTCCTCAGTAAAAGGCACATGACAGCCTGCATGGAGTTTGCCAAAAGGCACCTAAAGGACTCTCAGACCATGAGAAACAAAATTGTGTGGTCTGATGAAATCAAGATTGAACTCTTTGGCCTGAATGCCAAGCGTCATGTCTGGAGGAAACCAGGCACTGCTCATCACCTGGCCAATACCATCCCTACAGTGAAGCATGGTGGTGGCAGCATCATGCTGTGGGGGTGTTTTTCAGCGGCAGGAACTGGGAGACTAGTCAGGATCAAGGGAAAGATGAATGCAGCAACGTACAGACAGATCCTTGATGAAAACCTGCTCCAGAGCATTCTGGACCTCAGACTGGGGCAAAGGTCCACCTTCCAACAGGACAACGACCCTAAGCACACAGCCAAGATAACAAAGGGGTGGCTTCGGGACAAGTCTGTGAATGTCCTTGAGTGGCCCAGCCAGAGCCCAGACTTGAACCCGATTGAACATCTTTGGAGATCTGAAAACGGCTGTGCACCGATGCTCCCCATCCAACCTGATGGAGCTTGAGACGATCTGCAAAGAAGAATGGGAGAAACTGCCCTAAAATAGGTGTGCCAAGCTTGTAGCATCATACTCAAGAAGACTTGAGGCTGTAATTGCTGCCAAAGGTGCTTCAACAAAGTATTGAGTAAAGGGTGTGAATACTTATGTACATGTGATATTACATTTTTTTATTTTTAATACATTTGCTAAAAATTCAAAGAAACTTTTTTTCACTTTGTCATTATGCGGTATTGTGTGTAGAATGTTCAGAATTTTTTTTTATTTAATCCATTTTGGAATTAGGCTGTAACATAATAAAATGTGGAAAAAGTGAAGGGGTATGAATACTTTCAGGATGCACTGTATATTCATCGCAATAACAATATTGCTACCAACAATGTATTCTGTAAAATGTGGGAAATAGTAACCAGTTAAATTAAAAACACCCACCCGCCTCACTGCATCAAAGCTCAACTTTACGTTTCAACTCCAGACGTGCGCTACGACCAATCACAGGTGTTCCTGTTTAGCATAATGAGTTGATCCTCACTCTCACGGGAGACAACATTCCAGTTGATAGCCTGGCAAGCCTGCTACTTTCGAAAATCAGTAACCTACTGCATTCATTAGAGGTCGAGTAAAGCCTGGTTTATACTTCTGTGCAGGAGCACGTAAACGTCTCTGCGTAGCTTCGTGGAGAAGGGGTTTCTGGGAAAGTGTAGCTCACCGAGGCCCGCCAACGTGTTGACGGGGAGTCCTCCCAAATTCTAATGCCCTGTTCACAGTTCATCCGTTGCGCTGCTCCGATGCGCCGGAAATACATTCACTTCTATGGGGAGTTTGTGATGGACTGGCCCCCTAGTGGACAACGGTTTCCGTTGCAAAATCTTGACGGACAAGTTGGACTTTCCCAACTTTTACGTCAGAGCAGACCGTTGAAATTAACAGGAAGTGGAATTGTACTACTACCACGAACTGTTTACTGTTGTATTAGACATGAAATATATCGATATAATGGAATCAGTTAACATTTGAATATTTATGACCTTATAATAATAATAAGCATATTATAAAAAGATCATTAAAATTACTTATATGTTACTTTCCACTGTAACTTCGGCTGCTATCGCTAACCAAGCAGCCTCTCTGACTAGCTTGGCTATGGTAGCATGAAAGCTGTCCTCTCGTCTACACTTGCGTTGAGTGTGGACCACACGCACGCTGTAACGGACATGACAGTGCGTAGTGCGCCAGCGCAACGGATGAATTGTGAACAGGGTGTTACAGCGCATTGCGCGACGCGTCAAACAATCGCTGATTGGTTGAGCAGGGTAGGAAGCAAGTAGATAGATATGGACTAGATATTCAGTAATATTTTGGCTGTATCCAAAACAAATGAAAATGCAGATGACACAATGAAATGGAGCAGATAGGCTGATTTTCCATAGCCTTTGAATCATATTAGTGGTTTTCTATGCACCTAGCTTGTACATAGCGTAGCCTATGTAGGTGATCTGTTACAACTGTTTTCTGTATTGCTTGATAAACTGTATGTTCATGTATGGTACACCACTTTGGTCAGCTCTGCTTGTTTTAAACGTGCTCTATAAATACATATATACAAATACAAAATTGATTTGATATAAAAAATATGAAAAGCAGTGAGCAACTTTCTGTCTCTTTGTTTATACTTTCGTGGAACATGAACGGGAGTTTCCGTGTCAGTGCTTCTTCTGCAATTTTCTGTACATTCTGGATTACAGAATGCGACACTGCCACCTAGTGAGCCCGTTAAACTTACGTTGAAGTATGTAGGCAAACTGCTGTGCGAACGTAAGTGCCAAATGAACGATTACGTTTACTAACGCGCTCACACAGAAGTATAAACCACGCTTTACAAGTTAAGCGTTAACCTAAAACTACAAATCCCATAAAGAATCACCAAAGTACAGTAATGGCAATGAGGGCATTAAAACTAATATAGTTTAATAATGTTATGATTCGGTTGTGCCCAGATTAGTTTTGGTTTGGCACAGCGGTGTGTAACAACTCTTTATACGCACATAACAAACACTACAGTGGCAGAGCTCTACTCACGGCCTGAGGCAACCATTACCCACAAAATAGGAACGTTCCCTAAACATTATGGTTACTCAATCGAACTTTTTATTTTAAATTTCATTAGTTTCCATGATAGCAGGAATCTCAGACCAGCGTTAATTTAGGTAACAAAAAGATGGCTAGTTAGTTCACATTACTTGGTGTTTTGCAGTGCAGTTCTACCAGTGTTTTCCTTTACCAACTCAGAAATAACTAAGTACAGAAACGGCAGAAAATGTATGTGCCATGTGAAGTCTCTATTTGAGTTAGTAAACATTTGTGGAATAGCTAAATAATTTTAAATACCTGTGCTCATTGTATTTAAATGCCTTTTCAGGTGTGCAGTCATTTAAATTTGTTATATAGGCCTAGGCCTATTATAAATATCAATATTCTGTTTATGACATATTATGGTACTGTATATATTTTGGTTTTCAGAAATCAAATATTGTTCAGATTATTGTGATAACATTCACATAAAATATCGGTATATTGATTTTAGCCAATATTGTGCAACCCTTTGGCAATGCACTTGATTTACTGTTTTTGTGTGTGAAATTTTCCCACACTGGACTTCTCGTTTAATAATTGAACAGCTCACCCTCTTCGACTCAATAACATGTTCCTGCAGAACCGGCGGCACCAGTTTCATGCTTACACTGTGCACAGGCAGCCAGTGTTTCAGGCAGGAGATCGTTTACAGAAAGGTCCTATTATTTTCAAGATTTGTTTTAGTACTTTATTTAACTTAACAGTGACACTTTTTGAGATAATTATTCTGTGTTTGATTGTTCTACGTTCTATGCTAATATTTTAATAAATACTTTGGCCTATTTATTGTTGAAATCAATTAATATCTTTTAAGTTACCATCCTTGCATTAAAATACAGCACAGGTAATATTTTGATGGTAGGCCTATTTTATTTGATAATGCTTCATCACATTTTAAATATTACACAGTGAATATTGAACTGAAGCTTTACTTTAAAAATAAATACACAGTACAATGCATAAGCTATTGGCAGGGGATGCTGTTTTGAAGGGTGGTTACAACAAATATTGATTTGGTACAGATTTGCTTTTCCCTCACTTTGTATTTTATGAATTGATAAGAAATAAACAATTAACATTCATTTTTAAATTACTTCTAACTTTATTGAATTCAAACATGCCTAAAACGTTTTGCACAGTGCTGTATATTGCAAATCAAATCGCAATATCTGTCGGAAATAATCGCAATTAGATATTTTCCCCAAATCGTTCAGCCCTAACTGAAAGCTTTTTCCAAGTTATCTTACGTTTTTCATACTGCAGTAAGGTTAAGGTTAGAATTAGGGATTTTTCTAGCTAGATTCTCCAAGGCTTAAAGAAACCCTAGTAATAGCCTGGACAACCCCAACAGCTACAACATAGTCTAACGGGACAACATTCACGCAGTGGTGAAAAAAAATCGCGCTATTTAGCGTTTTGAAACTGTTTAAATCTATACAAATATAAAGTTTTTGCTGGTCTGAGTCGTTTAATTCATTCAAAAGTAAAACTTGGTTTCACAACATACAAGTGTTGATATCTATAGCGCTCTTGGTAATTCACTACTGCGCGGTGGTCGTTGCTGGACTTCGTTAGAATATCGGCTATTTCACACCGAAACAGGCACAAAAATAGGGGGCATGCCTCTCGCTTAAGACAAAATTCAAACCTATTCCCATCAAAATTAACTGTCAAATTTGGGATTATTTTGAACAAAACCCCTGTCTGGACATGAACTTGAGCGAGGCAGTCAATCAGTCCAATTTAACTTATTTAAAATCAACTCTATATACTTGTATTGACTCTGTACTAACCTAAATCAACTCGATCGCGTCTCTCCTTTCAACACTTAAAGAACGAAGGCCTCCATGAGAACCTAAAAAAAAAATCCATCCAAGGAAAATGGAGATATGCCCCCTCAAAGAGATGCGCCCATCATTGCTTTCTAACTGCGGTAAAATAATAGGCAGTTTGACTAAACTACCAAAGTTGTTTTGAATTAGAATTGTGATCGTGTGGGGAAAATCTATTTTGCGAAGTCACTGTGATGTACAGTTAGCCTATGTTGTGCTATTTGTATTAGCAATATATGATAAATATCTTGAAAGGGAAACTCCAGTTTATTTTAAATGATGCGTCCATGTCTGAAGCAAGCTGACTTTAGCTACGCAGTGTTAAACACCGTAGCACGGTAGATTATAGAAACGTTTAATGTAGCCTACCCTTTGTAGGCATATATTTTAATGCTATATGGCTTACTGCGCTTACTGCTCAAGTTAGATATGGAATAATTCAACTGCAGCTAGAAGCAATGAGATTGTTTCTTTCTTCATACTTTTAGGCTTTGTCCGTAACGTGGCCTTTCACGTGGCTGTCTTTGATCTGTTATATAAATAAAATGATAATCCAGGATTAATCAAAACGAACTGAGATGTCAATGCCTAAATGAATGGTTAATTTTAAACCCATATTTGCATGTGTTTATAATAGGGATGGGCACGGTTATTCGAATATTAGATTATTCGAAATTGTGGGTATTTGAATATAGCTGCAGTTATTTATTTATATTTTTGCCTAAAGTTAATTTAAATATAATTCATTAGCGATTTTGATTACATACTGATTATAACGTGTACACCAATGCCATTGAAACATGTAAAAAGTAGAAAGAAAAAGCACAATTGCAATGCATTAGATACATTTCCCCTGCTTTCCACATCAAGTAGTTTAAACTTGCAGGCAGCGCGCCAACTGAAGGCATGAGAGCGCTCTATGCTAGTGCGCTGGATCACAGATACAAACACATGCGCTTTATAGCGCAGACTCTCCGCTCAGAGACTAAAGAAAATCTGTCAAAATGTGTCAACAGTAAGAAATGTTCAGAAATTGTTAAAGTAATATGTTTATTTAGCGAAGGCCAGATCACGGAAGCCCTTCAGGCTACACTACAAATGCGCTATAGCGCGTGAAAATAAAATAAAAAATCTATATATTTTTTTATCTATAATATTTTTATTTCGGTTAAGCGATTAACCAAAATATTTTCGATAGAATATTCGAATAGTGATATTGCCTAAAATGCCCATCCCTAGTTTATAACAGCACTTCAGCACACAATGACTGACTTATTTTGCTTTACAGACTAACATTACCAACAGACAATTTAGAAATTTCAACAAGACCCTAAAATTATCTGTATCAAGAAGCCTGCACGTTTTTATAGATTTAAGGGAGTGCAATACTTAGGTGTAAAGTTAACATTAGCATGTTTTGGCAGTTGGCTTTCATGGAAAGAGAGGCATATGACTAGTGGATCTTTAGTTTGCCAAATGAGATATCAAATACAGGAACCAAGTTTGGAAAAAAGAGGATAGGACGTATGATGATGTGATCAATCAACTAGGTTGTTTAAGAGCTGCAGATGAGGCCGTCATAAACCTAAAAAAAACATCACAGATCACAGACTGTTTTGGGTTGCACTGCAGGCCAAATGTACCCATTATAGGGAGGAGGAAGGCAGAGTAGTCAGTGAGTAGAAAGTCAGGGGACTTAAGCTGTATGAGGCGGATGTAAGGAACAGTGGTGTCTGATCAAAGTTAACCTTGTGTGGTGAGCACCTGCTTATACAGAATCCTGCAGGCTTCATTGACTGACCATACGCAGATTTTAAATTAGCTAGTTTGGTTCTGAAGAGGTGAGCCTGCAGGTTCCAGAGTTCAGTTTGGTAGGTTTGTAATAGGGGGTCTCCCAACTTTTAAACATAGACCTATGGTTTGTATACTTATACAATTCAGGAGGTTTTTGTGGATCTGGTTTGCAGCATGGGTTTGTTTGTATGTAAACATTTAAGTTTTAAAAGAAATGAATAGTTCACCCCTCGACTGGGTCTTCGGATCTGAGTCGTTCGTTCAATTTGCACGTGACAGCCCCATAGGCTCAGTATAGGAAAGAGAAAGGAGTAGTTCACCCCTCAAATGGGCCTTCGGGTCTGATTCGTTTGTTCAGTTTTCACGTGATAGATAGGCTCGGCATAAAAAAAGATAAATGTTTAGTTCGCCATGGTTATGTAGTCACGATTACGCCATAGTTATGATAACTCACTATGATAATGAAGTCCCCTAAAAGCAGTTGCAATATACCACTAGCCAAAAGCTCTTGATATTGATTTAACAGTTGATATAACTTTAAGATGTAGCCTATTTATTTATTATCAGGTTGTAACTTTTTGCATTTAGCAATAACGTGCTGGATACACACCCTTACACACTCTTCTAAATAAAATATGTTAAATACAAATAAATAAAATCACACCATACAGCCAAATAACAATCACACTCGCTAAGCCTAGCAGAGTAGCAGTCACGTGAAAAGTGAACGAAAGACTCGAAAGACAGGACAGGAAACATAAATGAGTAGTTCACCCCTCGACTCGGTCTGAGTCGTTTGTTCAGTTTTCACGTGACACCCACATAAGCCTAGTAGGCCTATAAGAAAGAGAAAAGAGTAGTTCACCCCTGAACTGGGTCTTCTGGCCTGAGTCGTTCGTTCACTGGTCACGTAATAGCTGCATAGGCACGAGAGATCAGGAAACATAAATTAGTAGTTCACCCTTAGGATCTGAGTCTTTCATTCACTTGTAACGTGACTGCTTCATGCTTATATTATGACTTCGTTCATAAGCGATCGTTATTACCCATACCCCCCAATGAACGAAATGAACGAAAACACTTTGAAAAAAAGAGTAGTTAATTTTACTGAACGAGAGTTAAAGAAGCAGCTGGGATGAGGATCAGCACCTCCAAATCTGAGGCCATGGTTCTCAGCAGGAAACCGATGGATTGTCTACTCCAGGTAGGGAATGAGTCTTTACCCCAAGTGAAGGAGTTCAAGTATCTTGGGGTCTTGTTCTCGAGTGAGGGTTAAATGGAACGAGAGATGGGCCGGAGAATTGGAGCAGCGGGTGCGGTGTTGCAGTCGCTCTATCGCACCGTTGTGACGAAGAGAGAGCTGAGCCAGAAGGCAAAGCTCTCAATCTACTGGTCTATCTTCGTTCCTACTCTCACCTATGGTCATGAAGGGTGGGTCATGACCGAAAGAACGAGATCGCGGATACAAGCGGCGGAAATGAGTTTCCTCCGGAGGGTGGCTGGCATCTCCCTTAGGGATAGGGTGAGAAGTTCAGCCATTCGTGAGGGACTCGGAGTAGAGCCGCTGCTTCTTTGCGTAGAAAGGAGCCAGTTGAGGTGGTTCGGGCATCTAGTAAGGATGCCACCTGGCCGCCTCCCTAGGGAGGTGTTCCAGGCACGTCCAGCTGGGCGGAGGCCGCGGGGCAGACCTAGGACCAGGTGGAGGGATTATATCTCCACACTGGCCTGGGAACGCCTTGGAATCCCCCAGTCAGAGCTGGTTAATGTGGCCCGGGAAAGGGAAGTTTGGGATGCCCTGCTTGAACTGCTACCTCCGCGACCCGACCCCGGACAAAGCGGATGACGATGATGATGATGAGTTAAAGAACCAAGTTACTAACATGAACTGATATCCCCATCACTACTACACGGAAGCAACTCTGCAAATTAGAAAAATTTCTTCCCACACTAAAAAGGTCTGACAATTTATAAATTTGTTTTTATTAATGAACGTTTAGTTAGTAACAAAAATGTTGAACATTTTACTGTTTAATCAATTGATTTAAAAAAACCTGAAAACGCTTTTGCACTGCCTTGAAGTGTTTGGCTCAAACCAAGATAGTTTTGCCTCTCCTGCTGTACGCCAGTGGTTCTCAACCTGGGGGTTGCGAACCCCATGATAATTTCTGGGGGTCGCCAGATAGTTGTGTGAAAAAAAAACCATAAAAAAACATATGGTTTTTACATTCCACTTGATTTCATTGACAACAAAAACAATAGCTGGCTTTTCAAAATAAAATAACACTGTCACCGGACAATATGTCCGAGAGAGAAAAGAACGTTACAAAATCATACATTTTAAAATAGCAAAGATGTCTTTATTTATTCCTGTTTCCAGTGTGCCTGCTGAAAGCGTAGCTCACTGAGGCCCGTCGACGTGTTGACGCAAATCCTAACAGCGCGTCTCGCGAAGCGTCTTTTCAGTGCGTCAAACAATCGCTGATTGGTTGAGCAGGGTAGGAAGCAAGTAGATAATTTTGGTAATATTTTGGCTGTATCCAAACAAATTAAAATGCAGATGACACAATGAATGAACTGGAGCAGATTGGCTGATTTTCAATAGCCTTTGAATCATATTTGGTGGTTTTCTATGCACTTAGCTTGTACATAGTATAGGCTAGCCTATGAATATAGGCTACATGTTACAACTATTTTCTGTATTGTTTGATAAACTATGTGAATACAGTATATTGCACAGCACTTTGGTCAGCTCTGCTTGTTTTAAACGTGCTCACACACACACACACGATTTGATATAAGAAAATATGAAAAGCAGTGAGCAACCTTTGGTCTCTTTGTTTATACTTTCGCGGGACATGAACGGGAGATTCCGTGTCTGTGCTTCTTCTACGGTTTTCTGTACATTCTGGATTACTGAATGAGACACTGCCACCCAGTGTGCCCGTTAAACTTACGTTGAAGTATGTAGGCAAACTACTGTGCGAACGTAAGCGCCAAATAAACGTTCACATTCCTGAACATCAACCGGATTGTATTGTTCTGGGGGGTCGCGACTCAAAAAGGTTGAGAACCACTGCTGTAAGCTACCGCAAACTCAAATAAAAAATCAGAAACGAACAAGTAGGCCTATAGATCGCAGCCTCGGCCAAACAGAAACCAAACAGAAAGGAAAAGTTCGCTTTCTCTTGAAGTATGCTGTGTCCTCCCCTGTATAACAAACTTTTCCCGTGACTTAGCTGTGGTAGTTTACACCCCAATGCAGCAGGGGAACATTTGACTCTCCTTGTGATCTCGCTTAGACGTGTTATAAAATGTGCGCGTATGTCCATCCATCCATTAACTTTTACCGCTTATCCTGTACAGGGTCACGGGGGGGGCTGGAGCCTATCCCAGCGGACACAGGGCGAGAGGCGGGGTACACCCTGGACAGGTCGCCAGTCTATCACAGGGCCGACACATAGGGACAGACAACAACTCACACTCACATTCACACCTACGGGAAATTTAGAGTCACCAATTAACCTGCATGTTTTTGGACTGTGGGAGGAAACCGGAGTACCCGGAGGAAACCCACGCAAACATGGGGAGAACATGCAAACTCCACACAGAAACGCCCTTGGGTCAGGTGGGGATTGAACCCAGGACCTTCTTGCTGTGAGGCAACAGTGCTAACCACCGAGCCACCGTGCTGCCTACGCGCGTATGTGTCTTTTTATAATTAGGCCTCTTTTTTTGTCATGTTATCAGTTGTTTACTTTAAATATGCCTGGTGTTACTTTCCCCTCAAGCGACCTCCAGACTTTAGCCGGTAGAACACTAATTAATTATTATATAATAATTTGCCAATTTAAACAGCACCAGCCTAGTCTACGTTGGTTCTTTATTTCCCTCAAAGTTTTTATATCTTATTCACTCGTTTGCACAAGGACCACCACATTGGCTGAAAACTAAAGTACACATACACACCCCCCTCCCCCACAATGCCACATCTTAAAGTAACAGGTTTAATCTTTTTGACCCGTTTATTATTTCCATATATTTATGCAATTGAAAGGATGTGCCATCATTAAAAGATTATTGTTAGTAATTAAAAACAATATTGCTTGTTTTAAATAATTTAATTGTCACTGTTCTTTATTTGTAATGTTTGTAATTGTTGTTTCTTTTTATTTTTACTTGAAGACTATGTGCCACGGTTGTTTTCTGTAATCTTTAAAAAAAGAGTGTATGTTGAAGTATATGGAATTTAATTTATTGTATTTTTTTTTTACCATGGTATCAAATTGGGTATTGAGAATCGTGGAATTTCACTGGTATCGGTATGAACTACAAAATGTCTGGTATCGTGACATCCCTAGTTAGGATTAAGATTAGGGATGCACCGATGTATCCGCCGTACATCGGTATCGGGCGATGTTGACCTTGGTGACTGTCAGCGGCCTATTGGCAAATAAGATGGCATTCACCGATGGCAGTGGCCGATGATTATGTCGCATCAATTTGCGTGGTCTAATTGTTGTTGCCGCGCGCATGTTTGTCTTTGAATATGAAAATAGGAGGGAAAGAATGCCAGCAGTGTGGTAATATTTCAAATAATTCAGAGTGGGCTTTGAAATATTAAAAGGTTGTTTCATACATTTGTATGATTCGCAAAGAAAATACTTACATTTGTGGTTTTCTTTTTTTTTTACCAGTGAAGTATGCCTCCATCTTCACGGTGATTCATAAGGCTTTTTGGGAGATTTCTTATAACCCTCATTTTCAAGCGTGCCTTTGGAAAATCTCCGTTTTGAGGGCAACTTGACCATTCCCCTAACCCTCAGCCCTCTATCACAAGGGAATTGGGACAACACTAGCCCTGCACGTGGACGTGCAAAACGAAGGGTTAGGGCTAAGGGTTAGGGCCAAGGGGTGTAAAATAGGCAATAGGTGTAAAATAGGGAAATCTTTTTTTTGAGGACGTTGTTGAGTACCCGATAAAGTATAGCACCAAATTTGGGCTTGCACGTTTGTCGTTCGGACTAGTAGCCATGCCAACAAAGGGCATACACTGATTTATGGGCGGTAAAACCTTAACCAATCGATGGGAAGGATAGCACACGCAAAGCTCAGGTTGGGATCAAAACAAAACATTGGGTTCATCTCTAACTTTTAAAATGGCTGAGGCTTTTTATGTTGAATATGCGAAGAGCCGAAGATTTCGTGGCCGTTTTGACCTAAAACTACTCAGAACTCTAAGTCTGAAAGATCGCTGGAGCCATGGCGCTTTTCAACTAATAATATATTCGAAAATGTTACTTTTTTACATGGATGTGTTCATAACGTTGATGGGAAACAGTAAATATAAATTTTACAGCCATATTTGAAAAAACGTTTTTAAACAAAGCCTCTGAAATACGGATGCAGTTCCTCAACTCGCCACTACAAGCGTTTTGAGAGACGAACCGTAAGTAGGCTAGTATGAGACAGATGAAATTACAGCTGGTTAACGACAGTTAGTGTTACTATGAAACGATTGACAATGTTTATATACGTATTTATGTCCACTTTAGTAGTTATTAGATGATGTAGAAGTCGATGAAAGTCATTTTTTTGCTGCTAACCGCGTTTAGAATTCTCCATTAGTTACATTACGGTCCGAATGTTTGGTCAGGCTACACTTACCCGCCAGTGTGGCAAAACTGGTGTGTACACATAACTTGAAATCTAAATTGCAATACCGTTATTGCTTTATCACTTTCGAGTTTGACTTAATTTGAATATTGCCTGGCCGCTATACACTTCCATAATACATGACTGTTCGATCACTAAACTGGTATGACCAGTCAACATATGCATTCATAACGTTTGAACATAGCAATATTATTTCATTTTATTTGTAATTCACGGGTGAAAAACAAGAAGTTAGGATTTTGTCAAAGCTAAACCAACCAATATTTTCTCAACAAGACCACGTTTTTCCACGAACTTACATATTCTGTGCAACTTTATCTCAGGCATAAGAATGGTGTCCAGAAGTGTGTGAAGACGTTTGTTTTCCTCTTTCAAACTGCTTATTTCTTCCTGATACTCTATTATTGTACATTCCAAAACTCCCAAAATTTCAATCGCAGCATTTGATAATCGCTCCGTAAAGAAGCTCCTGAACCCCTGTAGTTTAGACATTTTAGCGGCGCCTTTGTTCTTCTTCGTTTTCCGCGAATGGCTACCGGGTAGATTCATTAGACAGCATAGGTAACCTGGCCAATAAATAAATAGCCTAAGTCCTCCTATTCCGGTTTACCACCGGGAGCTTATTTTGAAAAAATATGTGTGGTAGTCAACGGAAAGAGATAACTTATCTTTTGATGCCGTTTGAATTGTGCCATGAGTTACAAATATGATGTTTGTCAATTTAAAATGTTATTTTGCACGTCAAAAAAGTTGTAGTTTGTCCAAAAACTTTTGAAGACTGTGAAAATACGTAATTAGAAACAAGTCACGCTAGGGCTAACATTACACCATAGATATAACCACAGAGATAGAACTAGCAAGAGTGTTGACATCGAAAAAGCAAAGTCAAATCGGACTGCGAAGCCATCTTAACTCTTGTCACAATAACTCGTGACACTCAGGAAATTAAATGGCCAAGGACAAAACAGGTAACAGGCTTTTGAATTGTGTCGCTTTAGCGCATGCTGGCAAAGAAATAGCAGTATCAATATCACATTGTGTTTTAGATGTATTTCTGTCACAAATAATACAGTAACAATTAGAAGGCCTAAATTAAATGCCAAAGTGAACATTGACTTGTCATTTGAGCATTTACTTTTTAAATTTCAGTTTGGCAAGGTTATTGCGTACTGGACATCATCATCATCATCATCGTCATCCGCTTTGTCCGGGGTCGGGTCGCGGAGGTAGCAGTTCAAGCAGGGCATCCCAAACTTCCCTTTCCCGGGCCACATTAACCAGCTCTGACTGGGGGATTCCAAGGCGTTCCCAGGCCAGTGTGGAGATATAATCCCTCCACCTGGTCCTAGGTCTGCCCGCGGCCTCCGCCCAGCTGGACGTGCCTGGAACACCTCCCTAGGGGAGGCGGCCAGGTGGCATCCTTACTAGATGCCCGAACCACCTCAACTGGCTCCTTTCTACGCAAAGAAGCAGCGGCTCTACTCCGAGTCCCTCACGAATGGCTGAACTTCTCACCCTATCCCTAAGGGAGATGCCAGCCACCCTCCGGAGGAAACTCATTTCCGCCGCTTGTATCCGCGATCTCGTTCTTTCGGTCATGACCCACCCTTCATGACCATAGGTGAGAGTAGGAACGAAGATAGACCGGTAGATTGAGAGCTTTGCCTTCTGGCTCAGCTCTCTCTTCGTCACAACGGTGCGATAGAGCGACTGCAACACCGCACCCGCTGCTCCAATTCTCCGGCCCATCTCTCGTTCCATTTTACCCTCACTCGAGAACAAGACCCCAAGATACTTGAACTCCTTCACTTGGGGTAAAGACTCATTCCCTACCTGGAGTAGACAATCCATCGGTTTCCTGCTGAGAACCATGGCCTCAGATTTGGAGGTGCTGATCCTCATCCCAGCCGCTTCACACTCGGCTGCGAACCGATCCAATGAGTGCTGCAGGTCGCAGACTGATGATGCCATCAGGACCACATCATCTGCAAAAAGCAGTGATGCAATCCTCTGCCCACCAACCCGCAGCCCCCCTCCCCGCGGCTACGCCGTGAGATCCTGTCCATGAATACCACAAACAGGATAGGTGACAAAGCGCAGCCTTGGAGGAGGCCAACCCTCACCGGAAACGAGTCCGACTTACTGCCGCAGACCCGGACACAGCTCTCGCTTTGGGAGTACAGAGATTGGATGGCTCTGAGTAGAGACCCCCGGTACTGGACATGTGAAACTAAAAGTCAAATGGACAATGCTTTTTCATTTTAAATTTGGCATACATTGGCCGTACACCAACATGAAAATGAAGCCTAGGGAGCCCATATGTTACGTTTCAATAGCCGTTCAATATGGAATGAGATTTGTGCCAAAAGTCTACAAAAGTAAAAGCAAAATCCACAAACAAAAAAGTAGATAATCAAAAGCATAACTAAAATACAAAAGCAAAAAAGAAAATCCAAAAGCAAAACAAGAAAATCCAAAAGAAAATCTAAAATCTAAAAGAAAAATGTAATAAAACTATATACAAAACTAAAACCTAAAATAAAACAAAAATTAATAGGCTAAACAGAAAGCTAAACTAAATATTTTTAAGTTTAGGTTTTGGATCTGTGGTTTTGGTTGTGGATTTTTTTTATTTCACAAAAATCGAGTGAGTGCAGGGTTTAGAAGATGATTTATACTGGCCCATCGTACTTGGAGTGACAGCTAATTGTTCAGCTGCAAAACACCCATTCTTAAACGCATCATCATTATGTCTTTGGAATGCTTCAAATGAAGGGTGCTGAGCGGAACCGGCCCGTGACACTGGCTGCGGTAAGGTCGATTAGCATCAGTGACAGTAGACATAGACCAAAGCCCTCTGGTGCCCAGGGATGCAAAAGAAGAGGAGGAACAACGGGAAAAAGACAGGTATGGAATGACGTGATGATGAATGAATATCTATTGCAGTAGTTACAGTTGGAACTAGCCTATTATAACCTACTTTGGACGATCGCTAACCTAATTCGTTAATTTAATAAATAGTTAACGTCAGTTACTTCACCTAAAATTAATTGGGAAAAGTTGGAAAGGCTATTCAACTATTTGGGGAATAACCTACAACCGAATTTCGAGAAATACACTAAAGTGTGCTTCACAAATCGTCCACTGTCTGCCTCAAAAAATTGGACATACATGGTGTTGACATCTCAGTGTGTTCACCAACGTTAGTCCTCCTTGTAATAGTGCCATTAGTAGCTGGGTGTGACCATCAGAAGCTTTTTAAATAATATAATGTAACACCTAATGTTCACACATAATGCTCTTCTTCTCTCTTGAGATGCGCTTTTTTAATGTTTTCCTCCCACCCCTGCATTTCCTGGTCCACCTGCAGACACTTCCACCTCAGCACAGCCCAGTCATGCAAAACATGACAAACATGGTATTCTTGACCTTCCTGCTTGAGACGCTGACAGAAACGTACCCCGATATGTGGGTAGCTCTGAGAATCGCAGCCGCTCTTCCTCTTATAGTGGCTGTTGAACATAAAACACCAGTTGCTCACCACCGAAGAATATTAATAAATTGAGCAAGGTATAAACCCCTAGCAATAATAATTAAGATAATCATGATACATATCACAAAACAGAAACATTTATTAATTTTAATTTATTAGAAACTGACATAGCTGATTGCACAAGCCTAAATTTAAGTGAGTATGCAGGTATTTTCGATGATTTGTAAAAAACAGTACACTCTCTGTTGCCCCACACCTACTGTTGCTTCTTTACAAAAGTATAATCCAACAGATACCCCTCTACTGTTGCCCCTGTTTCTATACCATGTTTACTGCTTTGAGCAGGAACAAACTCATATGGATCACGCTCATTGCCTCCCAAGATTATGGCCTCCCTACCACCAACATCTCAGACCTGAACAGCAAAGCCATCACACACAGAGCACGTATCATTGCACATGACCCACCTCAACCCATGCTTTATATTGTTTCGATCTGGTCGCAGAGACAGGTCTCTGGCCTGGAAACAGGCACGCTATGCCAGGAGGTTGGTTTCTTCTGCCGTAGCACAGCTAAACAAGAACCCCCAGTAATTGTGTCATGTAGTTTGTTATGTATGGTGTTATATATGTTATGTACTGGATGGTGGCTTTTTACAGACTGTGGCAACAAATCTCCTGAAAAGGACAACAAAGATAATCTAATCTAAATCTACTAAAAGTAGGGATGAAAATATTAGAGAAACCCTTTTTGTTATCTGTATAAAAAAATTATGTTTAAATAAATCATTCAATAAGGTTATTCCAGTAAAGGTGACATAATTTGTGCAGGTCCAAGTGCAAATTCAAGCTGACATTCCAGAAAGCAATTTTTTCTATAATTTTGGAACACATCTTTCCAATATTTCTGGAGGCTATTGTACCGTATATATTAAAACATTTCAACTTGAAAATAGCTTGGCTTGCCTTCATGACAAAGCGTTCAAACAGTGCATTATATGTTTGTTTGTTTTTTAAATACCTGAAGGTAAAAATAAGGGTGTACTACTGAGGGAGTAGTAGTTTGCCCTTACATAAGAACCTGATTTATTATAATTTTATTGGTTAGCAATTGACTAAGACATTTTACATAAAAGACCAGCTAATGACACTTGACACTAATTCGTATTGCATACAATTAAAAATTTCAAGAAAATAAACAGCTATCTGTTGCAGGGATATCCTAACAGACTATTTTACACCGTTTCGTATGAGCTGTTTCTTCCACCAGCTATGTTGGTCTCCTGAGACAAGTAAACAGGAAGTACAAATTATTATGATTTTAAACTACCCATTAATAAAAATGGAAACAAAACAAACAATTCTCCGTTAAGTGCTAGCAAAAGCTTCACTGTTCCATGTCATTGTCATTCTGCAGCGTTTTCATTGCCAGTCCCCACAGGGTCACGCTAGAAAATAAAGGCCCCTCGCTGGCCCTATAGGGTGCTCCAATGAGCTTACTGGATGCTGGGAGTGAACCACAGTGATTGTCTGTTTGAGGAATATAAGGCCTCCCACCTTGTCCTCCGCTTATCTCTGACCCATTTTCCATATACGGACCATACACAATGTCCTGTGGTAGATGAGGTTTGCTCGGTTTTAGGTGGTCCAGGGCAGGATGTGGAGGTGGAAACTTCTCCTGGTGGGAGGAAGACAGGAGGTGATGGGGGGCCAGAGCACGAAGCTCTGGGAGGGCCTCCGAAGGAGATGCCGGACTGAGGGGAGTTTCCAAGAGTGCTGTTGGTGGTGATAAAGGCTTTTCTTGGCCAGAGATGGACATCAATGTGGGGAGAGGCTGCTCCACAGAAGCTGGCAGTGTTTTGCTATGGCGAAGAGATTTGGAAAAAGGAACTCCTTCATCTGAGCTAGTGGGCTGACCAGAGATATCTTCAGCTGGGCTGGTGTCGGGAGCGCCCTTACAGTGCATGCTGCAGTGTCTCCTCAGAAGGGCTGAACGTGTAAAGCTCTTGCCGCAGGTGTTACATAGGTAAGGTCTCTCTCCAGTATGAGAGCGCATGTGTCGACGCAGGTCCCCCGAGCCGATAAAGCACTTTCCTGGAAACAGATATTTGTATTTTACATGATTATATTAGTGAACACTGTCAAAAAAGGCCCCTGTATTAATTGTGTCATGGTCAGTTTTGCAGAGGAGCTTTACACAAACTATAAATAGTATATACAGTATATCATGGTAAATAAGCACTACACATTTTAAGAGTTGGGTTTTCCTCAGGCAGCCCTTTTAGAGCAGGAAATTAGCATAAAACTTTGTGTCAAATGAAGCAAACAAATAGAAGAACAACATGGTTACATACTAGTAAAATCCTACATTTCTTTATTTTAATTCATCCCCAGTCTGTAGCACCAAACCCTGAAGTGATTTTAAAATGTTTACAACTTTACATAGTATCCTATACATCACACTTATATAATGTTTATACTAAAGAACATGATACTATAGACTGATAAACCCTTACCGCAAGTGTCACAGCGATGGGGTTTCTCTCCAGCGTGCCGGACTTTATGCTTAAACAACTTCCTCTGCATGTTGAAAGACTTGCCACACTGGTCACAAGTAAATGTCTTATCTATGGTGTGAGTCTTTTTGTGCTCCTTCAAGTTACTAAAGTTGCTGAACCCTGAGCATTAAAAAAGTACTATGTACATTCTATCTGGGATTTAAGATGTTAAGTATCATCCATCAATCAAGAACATTTAATGACCAATTAATAGTAATTTCATCAAAACAACAGAACGATAGCCCATTTTAAGTCAACATGTCAAGAACAAGATGATTGAGAATGTCAGCCAACCCTGCTCACCTCGTCCACAAATGTCACACAGGTGAGGCCTCTCTCCTGTGTGGACAACAATGTGACGCTGGACATCCCCGGCTGCAGCAAAGCTTCATGCAAGCGAAGGATTTTCCTATTACTTTACTCACTTTTTATCACCATCACATTTATTTCACACAGTTTATAGATACATTATTTTCAAGATAATTGTAATTGTACTTTTCTATGACTAAAAAGATACAAGACCAATATATTACAATAGGAAAATAGGACAAAACCATAGAAAACAGCAGCAACACACACACACACACACACACACACACACACACACACACACACACACACACACACACAACAAGAAGTAGGGGATATGGCATATCTAAATTAACCACTCACAACGATGGCTAAAGTTAACATGTAGTGAGGCTCTTTACCTTTTCCCACAGAGTTCACAGATATACGGTTTCTCTCCAGAGTGTCTACGCAAATGAGTCTGTAAATTTCCTGCCTGTAAAGACAAATGAAAGGGCAGTAAAGACTTTTTATAATTTACACAGTTCAACCTTCATTACATAGACAAACTCGATCCTAATGAGCGTCAAATATTTTTCATTTGAAAGACAAAAGAAAACTGGGTATCCTCACCTGTGAAAAGTTTTTCCCACATATATTGCACTGGAAAGGCTTCTCACCTGTGCACAGAGATGTATATATTTTTTTTACTCATCTGTTTTGTGTTGGTATCTGTAAAACAGCTGTTGGCAAAGCCCTCGACAATTGATATATGAAAATTCTCTGTACTGGTCTAGCTGGGCGTAGCTATCCAGTCAGCTAAACACTTCAATCCACTATCCAAAATAAACTCTTCAGGAGACACAGTGTCGTTTTAGAAAGATTTATATGGATGTAATAATACAGTTGGACGCAGAAGTGTGAAACGGAGAACAAATACAAAGTACAGTCTCAGTCACAAAGACAAACAAAGTAAGCATGTTGCATTTGCAGTATTAACTAGATTAATTAAAGTTTAACAATTAGCTAGTATCCATTTACTAACAACCAATAATAAACACATCTGTGACATTATCACCAAATTAATGTTACTGGAATAATTTTACAATGTCGTTAACGTGTATACTTACAGACATAGCGTCTAACAAGGCAAGAAAAAGATGTAAGAAAGCAAACGTGTAAACGCAGCAATGATGCTTCTATCGCGCAGCATAGCAAAACTAGCTAACTTCGTAGTTTATTCACTTCCGGTAAAAATACTCTTCAAAATAAATGTCCTAAATAGCACTTTACAATAGGGGTCTCACATGAATAAAACAAAGTCCAGAACACTCCCCACTTGGCGTCAATTATGACGCCACATAAACCTAAATTGTCTACTTGTTGCCATCTTCAGGGGACAGAAGAAGGATCACCTCTGACACGGGTCGAGAGAAAACTTTCGGAGTTCCTTCCTTGAAGACACTTACTTCTACCTTCCTGACCATACCATCACGACTGGGAGGGGTTTTATGGATGATAGCCGTGGGCCACTCATGCCGCTTGACTTGTTTGTCCTTCATTATGACAATGTCACCCTCTTTGAGGTTTGGCCTCTTGTCCAACCACTTACGTCGGCTCTGAAGCGTCTGAAAGTACTCTGACCACCACTTACTCCAGAAAGTCTCAGCTAGACTCTGAACACATTTCCACTCCTCCTTAAGGAGCTCTCCTTTCCCAAAGTCGCCCGGCGGAGGAGGAGGAACACCCATTTTCTGAGTCAGCAACATAGCTGAAGTGAGGATGAGCGGTGACTTGGGGTCTGACGACACGGGAATGAGAGGTCTAGCGTTCATGATTGCAGTGACCTCAGCCATGAGGGTTGTGAGGACTTTGTGTGTGAGGCGTGACTTTGCTTCGAGGAGCATGCAGTCGAATATACGGCGAGCGATTCCAATCATGCGCTCCCATGCGCCGCCCATGTGGAATGAGTGTGGTGGGTTGAAGACCCAGGAACATCTGTGCTCTTGGAGATACTTTTCCACACTTTCCAAATTGGAGCTTGATCCATCCATTTTCAGTTCTCGGCTGGCGCCAATGAAGTTTGTGTCGCAATCAGAGTGTATTTGTCTTGCTTTGCCTCTGATGGCGAAAAACCTCCTCAGAACATTGATAAAACTGCTGGCACTCATGGTCTCCATGACTTCAATGTGCACTGCTCTTGTACCCATACATGTGAACAGCACTGCCCAACTTTTGCTGTTTGCACTTCCTCCTCTTGTGCGTCGCGCAACAACCTCCCAAGGCCCGGAGACAACTAAACCAACATAGATGAAAGGTGGGGCAACCTGTAGCCTGTAAGCTGGCAGGTCTGCCATTTGTTGATGCTCTGTCTTCCCTCGAAGCTTTCTGTGGGTGACACACTTAAAGAGTAAGCTCCTTATGAATATTTTAGCACCAACTAACCAAAGCCCAGCCGCTCTAATGGCACCCTCTGTAAAGTGTCTTCCTTGATGCTTCACAGCCTGGTGGTGATAGTGCACAAGAAGGGTCACCAGGTGATGGCGCCCTGGAATACTGATGGGGTTTGTTTGCTTTTTTCCTAGATCCGATTGCAAAATGTGTCCTCCAACACGGAGCAGACCGTCACTACCAATGATGCGATGTAGATTGTGAAGACTGCTTTGAGAGGAGAGATCGCATTTTCCCGAGATGCGTTTCAACTCTTCCAAGTAACATTCATGTTGAACACTCATGATAAAGACACTAGCTCTTTCCATATCTGCCTCAGAAGGGTAGCTTTCGCAGATGTGCCATTCGTGGCATCCACTCCCTGCGAGATGCTTAGCGAAGGTACTCGCGATGTGGATCAAGCGGGCAAAAGCAGTATTGAGGATGGTCCACTTTGAAAAACGCTCAAAGCGTCCAGCATCAAAGCCTCCAGTGCTTAAACCATTGGCAACTTGAGTGAGATTGACTGAAGCTTGGGGTCGTATTTCTGAGTCAGAAACGGGACTAATCAGGTCGAATGTCTGCTGTGGTTCCATGAAGTGAGGTGGTGTCTGACGCAGAAATGCTGGTCCAGAGAGCCATGTTGCGCTACCAAGAAGAACTGCAGTCACAGACCTTGACCCGTGATCTGCCGGATTTTGGTTGGAGGGAACGTACCTCCACTGAGCTGGGGATGACGACTGAAGGATGCGCTGAACCCTGTTAGTCACGTAAACGTAGAACTGCCTGGTTTGGTTTTGGATATATCCAAGAACTACTTTGCTGTCAGAGTAGTATGTGATGCAGTTGAACTTGAGATCCATCCCCTGATCTATAAGCTCTGCAATTTCAACGACCAGTACTGCAGCACACAAGTTTAGTCTGGGGATGGCAAGCTCTGACTGAGATGCGAGCTTGGCCTTACCAAAAACAAAGTTGACGTCGCTCTGCCTGTCTTCGGTGGTTAATTTCAGGTAGGCCACAGCTGTAACTGCCTTTACCGATGCATCTGAGAAGATACATAGCTCCCTGAACTGCACTTGCAAAGGAGATGAAGAGATGTAGGCGCGTGGGATCTGTAGCTCTTGAAGGTCCCGAAGCTCATCCCTCCATCCGACCCACTCCGCTTCAATTTCTTCAGGGAGTGATGAGTCCCAGCTCTCAACTCGTGTAGACAGGTCGCTGAGAAGTAGTCTGTCCTGTAAGGTGACAGGAGCAACAAAGCCCAGAGGATCAAAGAGGCTATTCACTGTAGAAAGCACTCCTCTACGAGTGAAAGGCTTCCTGTCATCCAAGGTTTGGAAGGTGAATGTGTCTGAAGCTATGTTCCAAGACATTCCAAGGCTACGTTGCAGGGGTAAGTCCTCTGTAAGGAAGTTCAGATTCTTGAGGTCTTTGGAACGGTCTTCTGGTGGGAATGCACCAATCACATTGGGTCGGTTGGAAGCTATTATATGCAGCCTGAGGTTTGAGAGCACGAGCATTTCTTTTGCACTGTGTAGGATGCTGATTGCCTCTCTTCAGAAGAAAATGACTTCAAAGCGTCATCAACATAAAACTCTCGTTCAACAAACCTTGTCACCTCGCTCCCAAAGTTGGCTGCTTCTGCTTTGGCTGCCTTCCGGAGGCCATAGATGGCAACGGCAGGTGATGGGGCTGTTGCCGACGACGTGCACACACATTCTGTAATCCACAATGTCCTCGTTGGGGTCGTTGTTGCGGAACCACAGGAACCTGAGAAAGTCTCTGTGGTAATCTCTCACAAGAAAGCAATGAAACGTGCTGAATATCTGCAGTTATGGCAACAGATTCTTTCCTAAACTGAATGAGGACCCCTACGAGGCTGTTGTTGAGATCAGGTCCTGTTAGGAGTACATCGTTGAGAGAAACTCCCTCAAATTTAGCACTGGAGTCGAAGACTACACGGATCTGATCTGGCTTCTTATGATGATAGACCCCAAACAAAGGGAGGTACAGGCACTCTTGGCCATCCTTGAGTGGTGTGCAATCTCGGCATGCTCGTTCTTAAGCATTTTCTCCATGAACTCTATGTAATGTGCTTTCATCTGTGGCCGCTTGTGTAGTGTGCGACAGAGTGAAGTGAGACGTCTGTGGACAAATTCCCTGTTGTAAGGTAGTCTCTGCCTGGGTGATTGGAAGGGCAAATGTGCAACCCAACTGTTTGACCGGTCACGATGAAACTCGCTGTGCATAATGTCAAGGAACTTCATATCATCTTTTGATGGGGCCTGCTTGTGGTCGTCGGGAGTACGACAGAAAACTGACTGGCCCAGGCTCTCCCCGTGGAACTCTAGGTGGGAGCTGTTTGAAGAGATAGGTTCTGTGAAGCAATGCTGTTGAGATGGGCAACCAAATCTCTCTTTCACTTGGACACAACTGTAGCATGGTTGGAGATAGTTCAGACGACCATTCTCCAAGATGAAGGTCTTGAACGTGTTCACTTGAGATGGTTTGTGAGCTCCCCCAAGGCACACATCTCTAACCACCACCCATCCCAGGTCAAGCTTTTGGACAAAGGGGGCATGGTGTGGACCGTTTATTTGGTCCTGACTTTATGCACCCTGAGGATGTCTCTGCCTAGCAGAAGCAGAATGTCTGCTTCCGGATCCAGGGGTCGAATCTCGCCCGCAATGCATTTGAGATGACTGTGATGTTAGTCTGCATTGGGAGTGGGAATCTCCGCACGGTAATTTGGGACCTCGCTACATTCCAGGAGTGTGGAAAGTGGAACCCTGACCTAACCATCGACTAACTCAACAACGTAACCACAGGCCCGTCTACCGGCAGTTTCTTTGAGTCCCACACATGTGTATGGAGATGGGCTTCCTTTTACTTTAGAGAGGTCAAAGAACTCTGTTCCTTGCAAGTGAGCGATTACTCTGCTCATCCAGTAACACGTTCAGCTTTTTGGATTCATTGTGACGTCCCTCGGGGAACACATTGACGAGACATATCTTAGAACACGCTCTTGCACTTACTCCTTCGCCGCACACCTCGGTGCACCTGGAGGTTACCTCCTGGTGATCAGCATCCTCTCCCTCCCCACCATGCTCTGAAGCAGGCGGAGACGATTTTGTCCTCCAGGGAGCTGGCCCTGGATGGAGTGCTGAAAGATGCCAGTTATTTTCGCATTCATTACACTTGACTTCAACCTTAGAATTCCTGGCGAGATGAGTTGTGGAGGAAACATATGTAGTTTTCCTTGAGGCAGCTGAGGAGCTGTTAGAAGTAGAATGAATGGACAGAGTTTCCTCAACTGTCTTTGCTTTCTATCTGTTCTACTTGCTGTGCAGCATTATCTGGTGTGCCTGCCGCCATGATAATGCAAGGAGCAGTGAGAATAATAGAGAATGAGGTTGGTGAAACGAATGCTTTACGTTAATCTTCACAACTAGCCGTGTAGCTGTCTTTTCACTGTACTGGTCTTGCTGGGCGTAGCTATCCAGTCAGCTAAACACTTCAATCCAGTATCCAAAATAAACTCTTCAGGAGACACAGTGTCGTTTTAGAAAGATTTATATGGATGTAATAATACAGTTGGACGCAGAAGTGTGAAACTGAGAACAAATACAAAGTACAGTCTCAGTCACAAGGATAAACAAAGTAAGCATGTTGCATTTGCAGGATTAACTAGATTAATTAAAGTTTAACAATTAGCTAGTATCCATTTACTAACAACCAATAACAAACACATCTGTGACATTATCACCAAATTAATGTTACTAGAATAATTTTACAATGTCGTTAACGTGTATACTTACAGACATAGCGTCTAACAAGGCAAGAAAAATAGGAAAGAAAGCAACTGGTAAACGCAGCAACGATGCTTCTATCACGCATGATAGAGAGCCTGACCTTATTTTGGAAAAAATATGTATGGAAGTCAACGACGAGAGGCAACTTTTATTTCGATCTCGAATGAATTGTGCCATGAAGTGCACATATGATGTTTGTCAATTTAAAAGATAGTTTTGCATGTCAAGAAAGTCTCAGTTTGTTGTAAAACCTTTGAAGTATAAGACTGTCAAAATACGTAATTACTTGAGAAGGACGTTCTTCTCAAGTGTCCTTGACGAGAACGGTCTTGCAAGATTGCGAGGTCGGAGAACGCACTATCGGAGATTGAGATGCTATGTGAACTGGATAAACTTGTTCTATCGTGTTTGTGTTCTAGTATAGGCTGCTACTTTGTTTATATAATAAAGTTAAAGACAACTCAAAAGTCGTGTTTGTTATTTCACTCACATGGTAGGGATGCATAGCCAACACAAATTGTATTAAACATTACAAGTGTTATGAATGGCCTTTAAAATGTCAGAAGCTACCAGTGAGATATGGAAGCCTATGAGGGACTTTATTAAAATGATAATGTAAACTTGAAAATTTAAACGTAATTTCACAACAGCATTATCCTTTTCCACGTATGTATGGGTTATTTGAGTAAAAATGTAAATGAAAATGCAATAGCCCCTTTTGCATTTGCATTTTCACATGTTCATCTGGGCATTATACGTCATATTTAAAAAGAAAATGGAAAAGCTGTTAGACATTTAATTTTCAAAGTTGTACTCAGCAGTACTATGGACAATATTCAAATGTTAATTCAAATTTAAAAATTTAAGTGCAATACAAAGAATGTAGTCTCATTTTCCATTTGTGCAAGCAATATTTATGTCGCAATAAAAATTAAAATGCAGTTGTCTAACAATTTGAAAATGAAAAGGAAATGACATTTGATATTTCATTTTCAAAGACTTTATCTTCTGTATTATGCTGTGTATGCGGTGTCTAATAGTTTCTCCATTTTAATATTGACATATAATGCCCAGAGGAGCATGTGAAAATGCAAATGCAAATGAGTTTATTGCATTTTCCTTTACATTTTGACTCAAATAACACATACATATGTGGAAAATTATAATGCTATTGTGGAATTACGGTATCATTTTCAAGTTTACATTAAAAAGTACCTTATAAGCTTCCATTGTGTGAAATAGCTGTTTGCTCTCTTGCCATCAGTCTTGCAATGACTTCTGGGATATCAGATGCGTTCTTCGCATTTTACAGTATGCTCGCCAGCATACTTTTCTGGCTTTTATGACCCACAATGCTCTGCGAAGTGGAAGATACGTCACATCGACTCGCCGCACGGATGGAGCACCAACAATATTCAAATTTGGTGCTACGGACTGCGACGGATGTTATAACGAAGTAGTATGCCCCAACTGTATGCCTTACGAGACTTAATTTCCAAGAAAAGAGTTCCTGTTCACACACTTACATTCTTTACAAGTGATGTTTCGTTCATAAACAATACGTTCATTTTGAACTTTCAGTTATGACTACTTTCATAAGTGATTATGGTAACACTTCAGTGATGGTGCTAATGTAGCATTCATAAAGCATTAATTAAGCCGTTATGTGCATGACATAAAGCATTAAAACACCCTGCATATGGTTATTAAGCTATATATAAATGTTTTATAAATCAGTTATGTAACCTTGACATTACACATTTTGAAAGCCACTTCATAAAGACATTCTTAATGTAACTACTTTGTCTCAATCAAAAATCGTCTGTGTAGAAGTTATATATTTCAAGTGACACACTACTATGTACGGAAGCCCTAAGCTGCCATACATTCATATTTTTTTTTTACTCTATTTTCCTGTGATAACGAGATAATTTTAGTTGTTTTCTCGAGATCTCTGGTTATTAATGTCCGTTTTCCCGTGATAACAAGTTAATTTAATGTTGTTTGCTCGAGATCTCAGTTAATTATGTACGTTTTCCCGTGATAACAAGTTAATAAAACTTTGTTTTCTGGAGATCTCGAATTATTTATGTCATTATCTCAAAATAACTAATTTGTTTGCCCGAGATAACGGGATAATTTTTCTTGAGATAACGATCAAAATGAAATCAACTCGTTAACACAGGAAAACGGATATAAACAACTCGAGATCTTGAGAAAACAAAATTAAATTAACTCGTTATCACACGAAAACGGACAAAAATAACTCGAGACCTCGAGAAAACAAAATGAAATGAACTCGTTATCGCGGGAAAACGGACATAAATGACCCGAGATCTCGAGAAAACAAATTACAGTATCTCGTTATCACAGGAAAGCCGAGTAAATAAAATGTATGAATGTATGGCAGCTTAGGGCTTCCGTAATTATGCTTGTTATGAACACTTATGAATACTATACAATATATTGTTTAGAACACTTATTAAACTGTTTTGAAGCTTTTGACATCATGATATAGTATTCATAATGGCCTATAAGTGAGATATAACCTACTTTTCACCACAGTATGTAAAGTGATACACTCTGACAATGTTATAACACAGTCATTGATCTGATATGTAGTTGTTGATTTTATATCATGCTAGTAATGGCTCATACGTTGTTGTTTGTTTACTTTCCCTGTATTGTAACATAGGAAAATAGGAATTAACGTTAAAATGTTAACATTGTGGAGAAGGGAAGTCTATTTCAGTAGCCTGGTCTTTGCGCTTCTGTCCTGTGTGGCTACCGGCTATGCTCCACTGCCTGCGATTTGCTTTGGTTCCGTTGATCTAGAATCTACTTCTGGCACACAAATTCCGAATTGACAAAACCACAAACCTATAAAGATTTAATGAACATATTTAGTAGAGAAAGTAGCTGTTATGTTTTCAAACTTTATAGCGATTTTTAGTGTTAGCATTTTCTTTCTAACTAATGTTTGTATCAGTTACAAAGAGCAACTACTCTATGTCAATCAAAGCACGCGGTCAAGAAGAAGGAGGCCGTCTTTGACACAATGAAAAAAAAACGGAGGCGGCACATAAGTCAAGTGGAGTAATTAACTCAACTGCAGAAAAAAAACTTAAAACTACAACGAAGATGATTGCAACGTGGCAGGGGCACAAACCACTGAAAACGTAGCTATCTTCTTTGGCTTTAGGCAATGTCTATCTAACAAATAACGCTTGCTAGCTGTAGTGATTTCATGCATAACATTAAAAAAAAAAGCTGGTTATCTCTCAACCGCAAAATAGTATTTAGTAAAATGTATGTTTGCTAGCTAGCAAGTTAACTTCAACGTTATTTTATTTGCAATTGGGTAGACACATTTATATTTAGGCCAGTGTTCTAACACCATGTTATTTTTACATTTCAGACTTTTGCTGACTTGGACTTGCTTTTGAAAAGTGTGAGGTTCGTGGATGATTTGGTGTCAGTGTAAGAAAAGAGAAACGCTTATTGTATTTTATTGTTATACTTGAACTAACAGAATGTATTGTTAGAGACTGAACAACCGTTCAAAACTCCTTTTAGAGAGTTTGACCATTTATCCAGAGTTCTAATGACTCGAGTCAATTGACTTGACTCAGGAGGGGGTATTTTGACTCGACTTGAGTCAAGAAATCTCCATGTGACTAGAATCTGATAAATTAAATAAAAATGAATAAAGGCAAAAATAAATAAAACATTTAAATATGCACAACAGCAGGCTAATCTAAGGCCACTATTTTGGTTTTAAAGACCGTTACCAAGCAAGTGTAAACACATTCTAGCCCGCAAGCGTAGTGTTTAAGCGCCAAAACCAAGGGGCAGAAAGAATTACGGCGGGTGTCCACCGGTTGCGAATGGCTGCAAAGCGCTGCGAAGCACCCAGAAATATACAGTGCCTATAGAAAATCATCATACCCCTTTGAAATAGTTACTTTATTTGTCATACAGCCTGAAATCAAAACCCATTAAAAAATTATTTTTCCAGTTTTATTTACAAATTTAGCCGTACAACATCAAAATGACAAAAAAGACAACAGTTCTGAAAATTAATAAAAATTTTAAAACTAGTATAACAGGGTTGGAAAAGTCATCAGCCCCCTGATTTAATACTTTGTAGAGCTTCCTTTTGCTTTAATTACAGCCATCAATCTATTTGGATATGTCTCTATTAGCTTTGCACACCTAGATTTGGGAATATTTGCCCATTCTTCCTAGCAGAATTGTTCAAGTTCAGTCAAATTCTGTGGGGAACGGCAATGGACTGCTCTCTTCAAGTCAATCCACAGATTTACTATCGGATTTAAGTCAGGGCTCTGACTTGGCCACTCAAGGACATTCACCTTCCTATCCTTAAGCCACTGCTTTGTTCTTTTGGCAGTATGTTTAGGATCATTGTCGTGTTGGAAGGTGAATGACCTGCCCATCTTCAGCTGTCTAGCAGAGGGACGCAGGTTTTCCTCAAGAATTTGGGTGTACTTGGCAGCATTAATTTTCCCTTCGATCCTGACCAATTGCCCAGTCCCCGCTGAAGAGAAACATCCCCACAACATAATGTTGCCCCCACCATGCTTCACAGTAGGTATGGTGTGTATTGGGTGGTGTGCTGTGTTTGGTTTTCGCCAAACATAGCGCTTGGAGTTCAGTCCAAAAAGTTCAATCTTCATCTCATCTGACCATAAAACCTTTTTCCACATGGTAACAGAATATTCCAGACGTGTTTTTGCATAGCGCAGACGAGAATGAGTGTGGCACTCTTTCAGAAAAGGCTTCTTTCTTGCCACCCTGCCATACAGACCAGCTTTGTGTAAAGCTTGTGAGATTGTTGTCACATGCACAGACCGACCAGTCACAGCCATGAAGACTTGTAAGTCCTTCAAAGTTGCCTTTGGCCTCTTGGTAGCTTCTCTGATCAATGTCGTTCTGGCTCGGTCATTCAGTTTGGACGGACGGCCTGATCTAGGCAAGGTGTTGGTGGTGCCATATGCTTTCCACTTCTTAATGATGCTCTGAACGGTACTCAGAGGGATAGATAAAGCTTTCGAAATCTTTTTGTAGCCTTCACCTAACTTGTGCTTTTTTACAACTTTATCCCGGAGTTCTTTTGAATGTACTTTTCCAACCATGTTGAATACTTTCACTACCATGCACTACGGGTAGTGGAATTTTCAAGAAAACAGCTGGTTTTATTCTAAAGTAATCAAAACCACTGCAATTAATATCAGGTGGGAGGCAATTAACCTGGTGTTTGATCTGGAAGTTGATTGGTTACACCTGAGTAAGTTTATAATGGTATACTCTAGTAGTTGTCCAGAATGTTTTAAAATGTTACTTTCACTTTGATGATGAGGGTTATTATGTGTACATGAAGCAAAAAAAAGTTTGATTTAATTTATTATAATTTCCATGTTGTAAGGTGACAAAAGGTAAAGATTTTCACAGGGTATGATGATTTTCTATAGGCACTGTAGCTGATTTCCTTTCGACGCCCATGTTAATTGATAGGACCGTGTCCACCAGCTGCGAAGCTCCGCACCTGGCTCGCACCTTGTGCCGATTGTTCCGGCGTCTGTTCATTTTTTTTGCGCGAACCGCAAGTGAAGTGATGAACAAACACACCATATTTGGAAAAACAAACACGTTATTAAGATTTTAATTCATCAATTGTACTAATATTAAAGCTACAGAGCTACAGAGCTAGCGAAGCGCCTCGAAACTGGCGCGAGGCTGTGCCCACTAGAACCGAAGTTCTGTGCACCGATCACCAAGCATTCATGCTCCTCTGCACTTATGTTATCGCATTTGGAGCTGATCTTTATCATTGGTAATTAAATAACCTATTAATTCAGAACATAACGAGTTCCTGATAACTGTAGCTACATGTAGGCCCTATGTCACTTCTTGGGTGGATATAGTAATTTGTTTTTATTGGTAACCGTAACTAGCTTAACCGTAACTAGCTTACGCAATGCAATGCAATGCTAAACTGAATGATGAAGTTAGCAGCACCGCTCTGAGGTGAGTGTCACTGCTTCCAAAGCCAGAGCAGACACTATGACACGTAACGACCGATTATCGGCGCCGATACTCTGCATTTTACAGATGTTCGGTATCTGTATTTTTTTGTTCGATTGCCAAAACTTTAAATTTATTTAAAAATGCGCTACTTTAGCTCTAATGCAGTCACCTCTGTCTGTTGTCACCACTCTGTGGTCTCGAGCAATGTCCTGCCCACAGCACTATCTGAATGGTTACACGTGACGAGTACTAGCCTATCAACCCTGAAGGTTACTGTGCCACGCGTACAGATCGGCACAGAGGCATGGCCAGTGAGCGAGCGGAGCTGTGTTTAGTGATGGGAAGATCGGTTAATTTTAGTGACTTGGTTCTTTAACTCTCGTTCAGTAAAATTAACTACTCTTTTTTCAAGTCTTTTCGTTCATTGGAGGGGGGGGGGTGTGTGGCGGCGGGTTAATGCGAACTGATGTGTAATAATCCAAAAATCAATAACGATCGCTTATGTACCTTGTCATATCTTAAGCATGGAGCAGTCACGTTACAAGTGAACAAAAGACTCAGCCCCTAAGGGTGAACTGCTATTTATGTTTCCTGATCTCTCGTGCCTAGCCTATGCAGCTAGCACGTGATCAGTGAACGAAAGACTTAGACCAGAAGACTCATTCGAGGGGTGAACTTCTCTTTTGAACAAACTACTCACTCAGACCCGAAGACCCATTCGAGGTGTGAACTATTCTTTGGAACTAATTACTCAGACCCGAAAACCCATTCGAGGGGTGAACTACTCTTTTCTCTTTCCTATACTGAGCCAATGTGGCTGTCACATGAAAACTGAACGAACGACTCAGACCCAGTCGAGGTGAACTACTCATTTCTGTTTCCTGTCCTGTCTTTCGAGTCTGTCGTTCACTTTTCACGTGACTGCTAGGCGTAGCATAGAAAACAGAAATTATTATGTGATTGCGTCATGCACTGTTACCGTGAAGTTATATTATTATTATTATTATTATGTGATTGCGTAATGCAATCACATACTGTTACCAGAAAGTCATATTAATATTATGTGATGCATCGTCAGATGCAGCACATACTGTTACTGGAAATTCATATTATTATGTGATGCATCGTCAGATGCAGCACATACTGTTACCGGAAAGTCATATTATTATTATTATTATTATTATTATTATTATAATAATAATAATAATAATAATAATAATAATAATAATAATAATTATTATTATTTTTATTAAGCCTATTTTAGCGCGCCTATCTATGCCCGCAGTTTTGACCCAATCGATTCCATTGCAGTGCCCACATGTCTTGGGTATTGCAGTCTGTTGAAATAACATACTGCTAACTGATCGTTTGACGTTTTATATTTTTAATTATTATTTTTAATCGGTTTTTGGCCCCATTGAAATGAATGGGGAGAGAGTTTTCACGGTCTTTTGCCTGCATCTAGCGTCGATGTTATGTAATTGCAAAATGTTATGTTAAGCTATACTGACTGTCTTGGCTTGCAGCATTGGCTTGCAGCAATGACTGACTCCGTCTGGTTATTATGTGATTGCCTCGTAAGACGCAATACTGTTATCCTTAAGTTTCGTTATTATTATTATAAAAATAATATTAGCCCCATTTTCCAGCACCTAAACACCTGCATTTCGCTTCCATTGCAACGGCAAAATGTCAGTTCGAATGCCACGGACTCAGTGTTCATTTTGACAAGCATTTCTCATTTTGTTTTCGTCTTCGTCCTTACTGAAAATTGTAGTTGCGTTTAAGTAAAATTTTGGTAATTTTATTTTGTTTCGTTATAGTTAAGATTTAGTCAGTGTTAGTAAGTTTTCGTTTTAGTCAAATCTTCGTCAATGTTTTAGTCCTGACTCCTAAGGGGAATTAACATGAATGGCTCCGGTTTATATGCACACTTCTACACATAATTAAGCAACCACTTGAACAGTAGGCTAAATGCGGCGCTCGGCCTACGCAAGTAGAAGGCAGTGGCTGATGTTAACCGTAACTAGCTTATGCAATGCAATGCAATGCTAAACTGAATGATGAAGTTAGCAGCACCGCTCTGAGGTGAGTGTCACTGCTTCCAAAGCCAGAGCAGGCACTATGACACGTAACGTTAAGTTTTCCTAATGTTATCGAATCAATCATATAGCCTAATATATATTTACCGTTACCTTGGCAGATTTGGAGCTCTCAAGAGGTTACGCGTTAGCTTGTTCAAATTATACTGTATTTGCTACAAATGGCGCGGACATACACAGACTCAGAGCAGGAAAAGATCAACATCAAATAAGAAAGATGCAAGAAGATGAAGGGAATTTGTATTAAGTGAATCGTTAAAAAGTAAATCAATCAATGCCTTGAGACGGCAACTTCCATCCATCCATCCATTAGCTATCCCGCTTATCCTTGACAGGGTCGCAGGGGGGCCGGAGCCTATCCCAGCCGACACAGGACGAAAGGCGGGGTACACCCTGGACAGGTCGCTAGTCTATCACAGGGCTGACACATAGGGACAGACAACAACTCACACTCACATTCACACTCTCGGGCAATTTAGAGTTACCAATTAACCTGCATGTTTTTGGACTGTGGGAGGAAACCGGAGTACCCGGAGGCTGAGACGGCAACTAATACACAGTAAAAATTGATTTGGCCTTTTAGGTAATTCAACTTGTTTTAATAAGTTAGTTGTACTAAAATTAAGAAAACATTGTTATTTCAAGTTGGAACCTGACCAGCTGATCAAGCCAAACATATTAGTCAATGCAATTTAGACATTCAAGTTTACTCAAGAACAATTTAATTAACATACTGAAGACGTCACCTGACTCTTGACCGCATGAAGTAATAGTCATCGTTACTGCTATCCTGATAGGCCATTGAGGTAATACATTTGCATATATCCCAGCAAGTTACAAGATGTAATATTAACGATAATACAATTTATTTGGATTGTGCTTTACTTTGCTAGAGTAATCTCAAAGTGATTTAATCCCTGTTAAACATACATAGCAAATTATATAAGGCATATGAAATTTAGATTTTTTTTGCATCTCTTACTCTGAACACTGTTATCATTAATGACAACCCCTGAAATTACTGGTTTCAAAATTGTTAAAACCACGTTTTGTAGTTACTTCAATTTAGCTTTATTAGCCTGGGTTGAGCTGACGAATCTTAAAGCAGCTGCAAGGCTGTTGTATCAGTGCTTATGCCAGGTGGAGCTAGTCTGACAAAGGAATAGCCGGGAACAACAGTCGAAGTTCCTGTGGGAGGCAAGTCAAACGTATATTCTCCTTCTGTTACCTATTGGGAAAAAAAAGGTGTTTGTTGGGGGTTCCTGACGCGTTTGCGTTAAAGTGCTGTATCGAGAAAATGTATTTATTCAACTTTCTAATATATGTCAATATCATTAAATAATCAGTTTGCTGTATGTCAATTTCGTCAAATTGACTTTTCATAGTGAGTTGTATGAATCCGCAATTATAATGCACATCAAACTAAAATAACGAAGTTGCCAGAACCTATTCTTTGCTCATCTTATTCAAAATCTTAAGGCAGCCAGGTTACTCATAATTATAATTTGAGCCAACTTTATTTTTTTACAGTGTAGGTGGGCTTCCCTGTAGCACATATCAAATACAACAGAAAATTTAGCCTCCCCTCCAAATACACCTCAATTGAAAAGTATGAGGCAGCCCATTTTGACAGGGAGAAATTACTGCTCATGCGCTACTCCTGTTCTGAACTAAATGCATACTTTTTGACACATTAAAGCATTGTCGGTGAAAGCCTGACCTTGTTGAAAATAAAGTCAAACGGTAGTACTTCATTGTCATGTGTCCACCATTATATTATGATGAAGAGGCACTACCGATATAGCGGCAATAAGCCCCCTTGTCAACAAACAGGGTTTGGACAGCAGTGCGCTTGTGCTGCAGGGGTAGTTTCTGCGCGCTAAGGCGGTCAGTCAAATAACTGCGATGCATCACATCGCATTTGCGCAGGGAAATGCATTTCCAGTTATTATTAGGCCTGTTTTCTGCTCCTTATCAACGCCCACAGTTTTGACCCAATCGATGCAATTCCAGTGCCCACATGTTTTGGGTATTGCAGTCGATTGCGATTACATTCAGCTAAGTGATCGGGTCACGTGTTATATTTTTTATTATTATTTTGAATCGGTTTTTGGCCCCATTGAAATGAATATGGAAATGATTTTGACTGGGAGAGAGATTTCACGGTCATATTGAAAATTGATTGCAATTACTGGGTATGGAAAACCTGTGCACATCATACTAGTACTAGCAACGGGACTGCACTTCATTTACCACAGGCGTTGCACTTAAAAGCAGGAATTGTAAATGGATTGATTTCAACGGGATTGGATTTACTACGAGTACGCTGTAGCAGTAAGTGGCCTACTCTCAATCAAATTAAACTGGCTTATGATAGCTTTCTGGAATGCTGCAAAACATACGTCTTAATGTCCAAATTAAGACACTGGCTAACACCTATCAAGGGTTCCGCACAATGCATACGGGCTGCTGTTAAATACATTTTTTGGTTTTGATTTAGTGAACTCTTAACAATCACAATTTGGATATGGAGCTATTCTATATCCATGGACGTTAGCTAGCATGCTCGTTAAACCATACAGACGGAACAACTGATGATACCGTCTTTCATTGCGAACGTGACCATTTTGCAAATGATTATTATAGCCCCTTATTAGCCAAAGTTTCATAGTTCCATTTTCTTCATGCTAAGATAATAATTAGCAAGGCAACACTATTATAATCACGACGTAATTAAACAATCTGCGTTTTGGATTGGTATTAGGTACAGTGCATCCGGAAAGTATTCATACCCCTTCACTTTTTACACATTTTACTATGTTACAGCCTAATTCCA
>JAPMUY010006504.1:0-47196 GCA_026901105.3 Galaxias olidus
TGTTCAGTTCTTAGTTTTAGTTCTAAAAAATTGGGACATGATAGGCTAGTTTTAATCAGCAACATACAGTATATGCTTCACTTCACTATAGCTTACATACTCTTTTTGTCATACATTTTAGGGCTCCAGACTGCAACCAATTTGGTGGTGTTTGCCACAAAATATTTCTCCAGCGCCGTTAAATAATTTACTTGTGGCACAATCTGGTCCATGTGCACTACACAACATCATAGTACTCAGCTCCTCAGCTGTTGTTATTTTATATAATTGTACAATACAATAAGAATTATATACCTCATCTTAATGACACCTGTGAGGGTTGTGACTGCATCTGTCCAGTAGAGGGCGCTGCAGGACTGTGGTGGTGAGGCGTTCCTCTGACAGGATTCCAATTGAACCCAGGTGAGTTCAATCTGGTGATTAGTTAGATGAATGCTATTTTAAGGGTGTCTGCTTTGTTTTAGAGGGGGAGTGGCAGTTGGAGAGGTTGGTTGCAGCGGAGCATTCTGAACAACAACAAACAGCACAGGGTTCCTATGGTATGGAATTTGATTTGAGTAATTTCCAGGTCTGGATAAGTATGGGAAAAATAAATTAGAGTATGGAATATATTTCTGTTTCCAGACTATTGTCCCTATTCTGTTTTCTAAATTATACAATTCAGAATTTCAAAAAAATTTCGTCCGTGTACACTTCCACTTTTGCCACTTTTATCGACCCCAAAATCCGTTAGCATGGTTTTCTCCTTGCAGGCTACAATATTGCTCGCACGAGCAAAGATATTCTGCGCGCGAGATGAGTGCTGTGAAAGCGCATGGAAAAAGCAAAAATAATGTGCGTGCACAGCTGTTTGATATGGACCAAAGATGCCAAAATTAAAAATAAATACATAAATAAATGACTCAAATAAATAAAATGCCATGGATTGTATTTTCCTTTGTATTACAGCCCCTATTATTTACTTTCCTATTTGCATTTCTGTATTGATTTTTACATTTCCTTTTACATTTGCTTTGCATTTCCCCGCCTATGTTCTTCCAATTTACTTTTTTACTTCAGTATTACTTTCTTTAAACATTTCTTCAGAAGTTGGTTTTTACATTTCCTTTTGACATTTCCTTTTACATATCTGTATGCATTTCTTCTTCATTATGCAAATGAGTAAGTGGTGCTTTCAGTCTTGGCAATCAAACTAGGAAAAGGCGCTATGGCTACTGGCTAGACAGGCTAAACAATGAATGAGCGCACCCTTTTAAACATTTGACAATTTATTCATCGGTCTTAATTCATAAACGTTTACTAAACCTACAAAGATTCGGAAGATAAGACTGTTTCATCTCTTAATTTTTTTTAAAGTCAATAGTCAATCTATGCACTATGATGTTAAACAACCAATATGTGAAAAGTTGACCCCATCATACATTTTAATAATACATTTAATTTATAGGTACCTTTCAAAACACCCAAGGTCACCGTACAAGACATTTACAGTAAAAACAGCACAATATACAATTTAGGATGCAATAAACATAGGACAGACACATGGGAATTGAGGCAGAGGACATCATGAACAGCACAAGATTACAAGGGTAAAGGGTATAAAACAACAAACACATTATGTCTGGCATAAAAGAACGCTCTTTTAAATAGATGAGTTTTGAGGAACTTTTTGAATGTTGTACAACATTAAAGCAATTTAGCTGAAGGCTTTCTTAAATAGACATTGTCAGAATCTAACATACATGTTAACAGTTGGATTTTAAAACCATTTATTTACATAGTAAACATCTAGCTATTTCTACACTGATGTCAAATGCAGTCTGAAAATCTACCGAGAAGTCTGGAAGTTTGAGTCTGGAAAAGTATGGAATTTTGAAATGGAAAATGTGTAGGAACCCTGACAGCAGGAGCAACGCCAACCTCAACCATGACAGCAGCAGCAGCAGCCGCAGGAACTAGCAGCGCAGTGTTTCCATTCATCTGGGATTTGAATAAAATGGCAATTTCCCAACCCTAAACCACGGTGCCTGTACTCGGTCTGTGCCCTGAACCTTCACAACGCAATTATAATCATCATCATCATCATTAACTGAGAAAGAAACTTGTTGCATCATCCTCAAGTAAATACAAGCAGCTCACAATGGTGACAGTCTGGCAAAGTCAATCATGTTGCATATTTTTAACAGACAGCAATATAACACTACAAAACACTATGGTCTTTTAGTTTTTATAAAGGCAAGGGATACATCATAAATCAGACTTATCTAGTGGGAAGTAATTCCCCCTGGGATGAATAAAGATAATTTTAACGTCAGGCTTTCTATTGAATAGCATGGGGACTTGCAAGTATTGCGTCTAAAAGTGAAGTGGTCTTCATTAACCTTGTATATAGAGAAAAAGCCTACACTAGTCTAGAGGCCTACATTATATTTTATTTGGCTAAGCCTAATTTTAAATTAGGCCATTGTGGATGGATATATTAATACAATAATTTCCGAGTAGAAACAGTAGGCCAATTATTCTGTTATAAGCTACTTTCTCATTCAGAGTTAGCTTTGCTATTTATATGCAAACAAATAACTGTCTATTAGTAAATTTAGATCATACATTTTTATTTTATAAATGTATACTAAGCTGTGACCACACGATCTAGACTACAATTTTAGGAAAAGCTTACATATGTCCATTTGATGAAGTCCTTAAGTAGGCTTCGCTTGTTGACTCCACTGATAGGCCTATTTTGACCAGATGTGATCAGTCTTTTCTGACTGAAGGGTTAGGGTCACACTTGTCACTGGGATATCTTACTTAAATTCACTAACATCCTTCACCCCTCTGAAGGGGTGAAGGACGTTTTCTAACGTTTTAGTGTGACAGCGGATTATTTTGGGGAAATTATAGGTCTAATTTAGTCGATTATGCTTGGCCGAGAGACTTTTTTATTGCATGCTATCAGTAGGGAGAGGCACGTCCACTATACTTGGCACTGCTGCCCACCTTTTAGAAAGTCCGCGTGCGTCTTTGTGGCTGTATTTTCTGCTAGTGGAAAATATGTCACTTTTGTTGTTACCATTGTAAGAACTGCCGGAGCGCCGCTGTTGTCATTCTGCTGGATTGAGGATGAAGCGGCGGATGAGGCTGAGTAATTGGGAACCCTCATATTTGACCAACTATCATTGTTAACGACCACGGAGGACAACGTTATGTTCATATGCACTGACAGCGGACAACAATGCACACCTAATAATGCAGCACAGTAAAAGTAGGCCAACTAGGCCTACTGGTTAATATTTTACACACTATCATACTAGTTTTAATGACCACGGAGGACAACGTAACATAAATCATATGCACTGATCGCAAACTAGGACAGCTGGTCAGAAATTTAGTATTGACAATCCCACGCATTTAAAAGCAAGCCTTTACGTTAGCCCATTCTACATAATGTCAGTCAATGACAGATCCTTTTAGAAATTTATCCTCAGCCTCCAGGGTAAAGTTAGTAACGCTGTTAACTCGGCTAAGATAATACCGCGTTGGAGATAATAAATAATGGAGATAATAATGCATGGTGCAATAACTTAAAACGCAAAAATCACGAGAAATATTGCAATAAATTTATATCAACCTTAAGGTAGTTTCTTTAAATAACCCAGCATTACGGGATTGCTGAACAACATTAACTTCAATAAATCAATAGAGAGCCTAAGTCCGCCCTTTCTGGTTTACCACTATGGGACCTTATTTCGGAAAAATTATGTATGGCAGTCAACGGCGAGACAACTCATCTTTTGATCTCCAATGAATTGTGCCATGAAGTACACATATGATGTTTGCCAATTTAAAAGATAGTTTTGCACGTCAAGAAAGTCGCAATTTGTCATAAAACTTTTGATGTATAACTGTGAAAATACGTGATTAAAAAGACTACAAACCCAACGGGCTAACGTTAGCTAGCTGACGTGACTCCTTTAACACTCACCGAAATCTTGTGGAGCTAGCTCTTACTGAAGCCACTCACTCTCCTTTCGCATAGTTGCTGCTCTTATCGTGGGCAACTTGTAAAGATTTTCACATCTTTTAATACTTTTCCCCATGTTCTAGGAGAAAGAGCCAAATGTGACCGGTGATGCACACTGTGCGAGACGAGGGATGTAGTTTATTGAGAAGGCTAACACAAAACTCAACATTACGTTTTACGACAAACTGCAACTTTTTTGACATGCAAAAGAATCTTTTAAATTGACAAACATCATATGTGTAATTCATGGCACAATCAAACAGGATCAAAAGATAAGTTATCTCTCGCCGTTGACTACCACACATTTTTTCTGCAATAAGGTCCCATACTGGTCAACCGGAAGGGGCGAACGTAGGCTCTCTATTAGCATTTTTCTAACTCGTGTAGCTTTAGATTCTTGCTCTTGTTCGTCTTCTTCCTTTCAATGTTTATTGGTGGTTGGGAAACCATTACCGCCACCAACTGGATGATAAGGATACTACTAGCTTGGTAACAGGGTCCTAAAACTGCATGGGGCCCATATCTGCATGTGGGGCCTACATCTGTCTGCTCCAGGTCTGCAGCCTCCCCCTTCTCCGCAACATGGCTGACATGATTTATTTTGGATTTCAAGTGAAAGGTTAATAAGGCATAATGTAACTGCTAAATCCCTTTGACTTGTATAGGTGTGTCCCTTTTAGTAATTCTATGCCACAGCTATGGTAGGCTAGGCAAAACAATCAATGACACCTTACCTCTTAAGTAAAGACCACGTGAAAAAAGGGTTTAAAGAAATACTTGACTGCTTGTGAAGAAACAGGAGGGTAGTTACAGTTGGCAATTTGATAGTGAAAAGATCAAGGAAACACACTGCAGAACGAACATCTCACAATCCATATTTTGTTCTTTGCTGAAGAATAATAACATTTGTGTGATCAAAAATATTATGCACTTTTGTGGGAGCAATGGGTTTCTGTATTGAGACGGAGTCAGGGTGCATGTGACAGAGAAGCTGAAATAATGTTGCTTCTCTTGGTGCATGTGCAAATGTTCACCTGACATTCACTTCTCCTGATATCTTGTGTTAGGGATACTCCTAATACCCCCTCCCCATGTCTCTGAACCATTGTGAATAAGTCTTCCTGTTTCTTCATCTTATTCAGCAAGGATGTATGCGTAAAAGTTTAGCAAACAAGTACTTTCTGTGAGGTTCATTATAATAACACAGCTTTAGGGGAGAGGCATAATGTAGCTACAACCACCTCGTATTTCTTAAGCCCCTCCTTGTTTGCTACACGGTAAAAAAATATGTAATCCTATTTAGAATGCTTTTTTATCTTCTCTCCGCAGAGACACACTACTGCATCTCTATTGAGCTGTTTGTATTGTGTTGTAAAATAAAGCCTTGTTTAGATATCAGTCTGGTTCTTTTGTATGAGTTATTCTGAGCTATTGGGCATTAAAAATCTGAAATAGTTCATTACCCTCAAACCTGAAAGGAGAATTTTCTTCACATTTTCTATGAAGATGTGCTCAGACACTTGTATTTAGCATTAGATGGCGAGTTGTTACTTACATCAGATGTACGATCAACCGAGGGAATTTAATTTCAAGATATTTTTTACTTCAAGTTTCTTCACTACAAGACTTAAAGGTGCAGTATGTAGTTCTAGAGAATTGGGGAAAAAATTGCAAGAATTTGAATCACAACTCTCCAAAAGGCCAACCTCCTGAGTCTTTGGTCCCTCCCATCCCACACATGCCCGTGTGCGCTCTGACTTGACTTCATGAGCCTGAGCAAGGCAGTGTTTCATGAATCATGTGTATGTTGTACATATTTCTGGTTCTCACCAACAACGCATAAAGCCATGTCTGATTCCGAGGTGAGACAAAAGAATCCCGACCGTCTGATTGTAAACGCTCTAAAACTGAGTGGTTCACACTAAAGCAACGAGCACAGACACAAATGACCGTTTCCATAGTAACGACATACAGTTCGCTAACGTTAACAAAAACAATTTCATAATTTTATTCCCCTATAAGTATGAGCTAGTGCATGACAATCGTTTTTATTTAGCTGCGATTGGCACCATAGCTACTAAACATTGCCGAGTATATCCAACATATGCATGTAAACGAATAATGCCTTTTTGACATAAATCTGGCACGATACTTCCTAACGTTCTAAAACTGCACTTGGCGATTTGACAAGCCAAGTCTTTTGCAACGTCATGCAACGACTTCAGCCGCCTTGGAACTACTAGTTCACACCGCTGCTACTTTTGTCTGTGACGCGAATTGTAACAACAAGCTTGTTTGGAGGGTAACGCTGTAAACAGGAGTACCTAGGAGTGTGCACGCGAGGTGATTGACAGGCAGGTAGCCCTTACTCCTTGCAAAAACTCTCCTAAATGGTTGGGGATAGGCGGTCGTCCCTAGATTTTTTAAAAGATGAATACAGGGCCCAGGGCGCTCATATATAGCGCACCTTCTCTCTGAGCATTTGGTTGAATGATATCCACCAGGAGGTATGTAATTAACGTAAAAAAACATAAAAAATTTTAATTTATTGCTAGAAATTCAAACTTACTGTGAGGGTTGCGATGGCATCTGGCCTGTAGAGGGCGTTGTAGGACCGTGGTGGGGAGACCTACTGCTGGCTAATCATGGATTGGCAACAGGTGTGTTGAAACTAATGATTAGTGAGTTGAGGGTTATTTTTGGGTGTCTGTTTCAGTAGAAAAATGGATACGGGGGAGCAGGAGGCTCCACGACACACAGAAGATCACAAAGCAGAAAGCCTATGTGTATATGCTTGTGGTCTGGAATAAAGGGGGTTTTCCCATAGCAAACTATACTGTTTCCCTGATCTGTGCAAGAGAATCTTTGCATTTACATACTGCACCTTTAAGCAACAATCGTCTGCATTCACGTATTCACATTTTGTCCAGCAGATGGCAGCAGATGGCTCTACAAATGACCTTGTTGGCTAATATTTATGACTTCATAGAATGTAATAGTAGCAGTAAAAATGACTTTAGTGGTTCCATATTTAGAAATGGACCTGTTGCCTGTTGGTAACTTTAGGTGAAATGGGAAATGTCATTTTGTCATCTCTACATATTTGTTTTGATTATTCTCTCTGTAGGTCTGTGATACCATACTGGGACACACCAGGGAATGCTTCTCCTTCACAGACCACCTTGTCAGTGCCACCTTGCTGCAGGGGGAAAGGTTTGAACAGTACAAGATGGCATTTCCTAAAGATGCACTGAGCAACACATTGAAGACCTGCTCAATGGAATCAAGCTGAAGACAGAGCTTAGTCTCATCTACAGCAAGGAAGAGTTCAAAGCCCGTCGTGGTGCTGTGGACCTATTCCAGTTGTTCATGGAGAATAATCTTGTCACTGTCACTCTCCTAAAGATCCTCATCACCACACCCATGACCATGGCAGAAGCTGAGAAGTGCTTCTCAACCTTGAAAAGAATTAAAACTTTTCTCAGAAACACCATGACCCAGGAGAGGCTGAATGCATTGGCCATGCTGTCAATGGAAAAAGAGATTGGTGACTGAGATGACTGACTTCAACCAGAAAGTCATTGACAAATTTGCAGGCCAGAAGGAAAGGAAGGCAAAAATGTATGTTTAAAGTAGTGCTACTGGCCAGTGTTAAGGCAACATTACAGTAGGCTATGTGTTGTTTTTAGAATTTTTTTTTTTTTTTGCTGAGCTATAAAGTGCTGCTTCAGTTTGTCGTCCCCCCCCCCCCCCATATTTGAACAAATGTCATTGAACTAAATCAAAAAGCACATGCAGGATATTACATTAATAATATTAATCAAGGGGAGTGGGAATTTATTCAAGACCATACATCCTACATATGCTGTAAGCAAGTGCTAACTAGCTAAATGTAACAAGACAGAGGTCTCCCTTCGCGCCAGGGCTAACGTTTAATCTACTGTTTAATATGTTTAATTCACAACTTTATTTGTGTGTGTGCGTCTTACTAACCTGTAAAACAGTAGAAATTAGCTGACAGGACAATCACAGCTGGTCTCAATTGCGTAACTCAAAAGAATGACAAACCCGCTACACAATATAGAGCATCCTGTTGTTCAATGCGGCTCTGCTGCCCCCTAGTGTCCTGCAGTACTAAACTCACTTAGCATACAGGCATTCCTATACATAACCAAAATACATATATATATATGCACATATATATATATATATATATATATATATATATATATATGTATATACACACACACATATATATATATATATATATATATATATATATGTATATATATACATTTATGTATATATGTTTATACACACACACATATATATATATATACATATATATATATGGGTGTGTGTGTATATACATATATATATACAGTGCTGTGCAAAAGTATTTGCCCCGTTACAGATTTCCTCTGTTTTTGCTTCCTTGTCACACTTACATTTTTCAGATCATCAAACAAATATTCATATCAGACAAAGACAACCTGAGGGAACACAAAATGCAGTTTTTAAATGATGATTTCATTTATTAAGGGGAAAAAAGCTATCCAAACCAACCTGGCCCTATGTGAAAAAGTAATTGCCCCCTAAACCTAATAACTGGTTGTGCCACCCTTGGCGGCAACAACTGCAATCAAGCATTTGTGATAACTGGCAATGAGTCTTTCACATCGCTGTGGAGGAATTTTGGCCCACTCTTCTTCGCAGAATTGTTTAAATTCAGCCACATTGGAGGGTTTTCGAGCATGAACGGCCTGTTTAAGGTCATGACACAGCATCTCAATCGGATTTAAGTCCGGACTTTGACTAGGCCACTCCAAAACCTTCATTTTGGGTTTTTTGAGCCATTCAGAGGTGGACTTGCTGGTGTGCTTCAAGGTCACGAACTGATGGCCGGACATTCTCCTTCAGGATTTTCTGGTAGAGAGTAGAATTCATGGTTCCATAAATTACGGCAAGTCGCCCAGGTTCTGAAGCAGCAAAGCAGCCCCAGACCATCACACTACCACCACCATGTTTGACTGTCGGTATGATGTTCTTTTCTTGAAAAGCTGTGTTAGTTTTACACCAGATGTAACGGGACGCACACCTTCCAAAAAGTTCCACTTTTGTCTCGTCAGTCCACAGAATATTTTCCCAAGTCTTGGGGATCATCGAGATGTTTTTTGGCAAATGTGAGACGGTCCTTTGAGTTCTTTTTGGTCAGCAGTGGTTTTCGCCTTGGAACTCTCCAATGGATACCATGTTTGCCCAGTCTCTTTCTTATTGTTGAATCATGAACACTGACCTTAACTGAGGCAAGTGAGGCCTGCGGTGCTTTAGATGTTGTTCTGGGTTCTTTTGTGACCTCCTGGATGAGTCGATGCGCTCTTGGAGAAATTTTGGTAGGCCGGCCACTCCTGGGAAGGTTCACCACTGTTCCTTGTTTTCTCCATTTGTGGATAATGGCTCTCACTGTGGTTCGCTAGAGTCCCAAAGCCTTAGAAATGGCTTTGTAACCCTTTCCAGACTGATAGATGTCAATGACTTTGTTTCTCATCTGTTCTTGAATTTCTTCAGATCGGGGCATGATGTGTTGCTTTTTGAGATCTTTTAGCCTACTTCATGTTGTCAATCAGGTTCTATTTAAGTTATTTCTTGATTCTACAGTTCTGACAGTAATCAGGCCTGGGTGTGGCTAGTGAAATTGAACTCAGCTTTCCAAAAAATATGGTTAATCACAGTTAATTCATGATTTAACAAGGGGGGGGCAATTACTGTACTTTTTCACATAGGGCCAGGTTGGTTTGGATAGCTTTTTTCCCTTAATAAATGAAATCATCATTTAAAAACAGCTTTTTGTATTGACAATATGTATATACACACACACACACACACACACACACACACACACACACACACACACACACACACACAAATGTGACCACAACAAACAAGACGTATCATGAGAAAACGGTAGGCGTTCGTATTTTTCAGGTTGTCTGTAAGCATGCTCTTCTCAACTTTGGGGTATAACACTTGCTTGGCTTTAAGTGTGAACATATCAGATTTATATAGATTTATATTTAAATATGCTTGGTCTAATAAATAGCCTAAATGTTTGAAATATAACTACAGCAAAGCTTTGAGTAATTAATAGGCTATTTTCTGTTTTTGAGATCAGACATACAATGTTCCAAAATCACTCATCTCGCGGGCTGGAACAACAGTTAACGGTCCCGTTTATTATTATTATTATTATTATTATTATTATTATTATTATTATTATTATTATTATAAAATAAGACAAAAAACGATAATTAAAAAAATTATTTTGTATACTCCTCAATATCTATTGTGCTGGGATCACCAGTTGATAGGCAACGATTTTGGGTAAGTGCATGCTGGTCTGCACCGAGTCTTATTATTTCAGTAGCCTAAAATAAAAATAAAACATTCAAGATAATGCAAATGTCTTTTTTGTGGGCTTTGGTTGACTACAGCCCTACTGAACACACAGCTGCACAGCTGAGTTGTAATGTCCTCAAATTGCATCTATCATCAATAGGCTATATTCAACTAGATGACTAGACAAAAGTGTGTTAGCAGGTATTAACTGACCACATGGTTGTCAAAAAGTAAGTGACGTATGTCGATGCCAATGAAATATGTTTGATGTGAAAGTACATTTCTTTATTAATTCAACGCCCTCATAACGTTTTCTCCACAAACATCTTGTGCTGCTAGAAAATTCTCGATTCTGGGGCAGGAGACTTGTATTAGGGTAGGCTATACAAGACAACATGTCAGAACTAGATTTTGTATATTTACAATCATCATTGGCTGTAACTTTGACTGAAATCTTATCTGGCGTAAAATACATCATCTAATTACTTAAAATCCATCTAGTTAAATCAAGGTTTTTTGGTTTGTGTTTTGTGGAGGTGTTAAATCTTGAACGCCCCTGTTGAACTTGGTATATTCCATAAAGGGTTTGTTGCCAAAGCCCTGCCGTTCCAGGAGAAACCAAGCCTTTTCCAAAGGGTTAAAGAAATCTTACCGAGCGACCATTGCGGTTACATTTGGATTATTTACTCATAAATGCATATTCACGTTTGGTACGCAGCATAGAGCTCAAGGAAACGTGGATGTTTATACTGTTGCAATTGAAACACAGGTAAGTGTAGTGGCCAGCCTGAGGTTCGTGCAACCGAAAGGCTCCGTTGGTTTGGGCGGAATGCAAGACGCTCCCAAAATTTGTACAAGGCATATCGTATCTTCAATGCTTCTTTGAAAAATTACAAGTAAGGTTGAATGTCCTTCAGTTTTGTCATGCTAGGTGCGTTCATGGTTTCGATTGATGTGCATGCAGCTATGTCGAGTGCAGTCGTTGTGAGACAGATGTGAGGGTAGCCGCCGCTTCATTCAGAACAAAGGAGTAGAAAAAACGGTAGGGTATTTGTTTTTTAACTCCATTTTAGAACATTTTAATTTCTTTCTTATTTATCCATTTCAAATGTTTTATTTTTTTCTCCATCAGGCATAATTTCTGCTTTCTTTCAACAATATACCATCTTATTATTGCATCAGTCTTACATCTGTAGCTACATTAACAGAACGTATATTTTCCTAGAGGGGGTCATAGTGATACAGGTCCACCGATCTAATATCTGTGATTAAGGTTGGGAATTCTGGCGAACAATACATACATTTGTAAAACCTAATCTAAGCAACGTTGGAAATCAGAATTGGATCGATTGCCGTTTTTGATCAGAATGGTGTATTCTCCGTAGCGACCAAATTACCATGTGTCTTGCACGCCCAGCTACCGGACATATGTTCATGTGACTTCTGAAATACATCTGATAGGTCTGCTGTAATTAGCTTAATTTTCTATTTAAAAAAAAAAAATTGTCGCCATAGGACTCTGGTGTTGGCTATGTCTGTTTGTATTTTTCATGTGTCATCAAACTGGCCTTTGACCTAGACATTGGCCAGTCTTGCCTCTTTTGTTGTAAGATTATGTAGCCTTTCTAGCTTTCATCCATTTAATAGACTTTTATAGAATATGGCCATGTAGATCATGACCACAAATAAACCATTTGCAGTTAGTGTCTAGCAGGTACTAAGAGAATAAAGAAGAGATATAGAGATGACTGGTAAACAGTAACAAGTAAGATGACATCCCACTGTCTATTTGGGAACCCTTTTGTGTGTTCACCTGAAATAGATTGTGTGAAATAAATGCACACACTTTGATGACTGAGTGGAACTGCATTGTTAATTACACACCATTTTGATTTACGCCCTCATTTAAATTAATCAAGAATATACAAAATGAATGCTAATCCTCTTGCAACAGTTATTAATGAACATGAATAGTGTTTTTCTCATCTGGAAATGCGCCATATTGTTTTAGCTAATCTGTTCCATATGCAGAGTGGAATTGCGCATAGATTCAGAGAAGATTTTCATGTTTAGAGTTTTAAGGCCCACATGTGCTTTTTACAAACTATGTCAAACTAAGTTCAATATTCAGCTCCTTTCTTCAGAGACTAGTCTTTTAACACTGTCACCAGAACATGCATAATTAGAAGGAACAGCTATGTTGGGGCAGTGTTCTTGTGTTGTACTTTCTGTTCAAACCAACTTTAGGCATCTTTTTTATATTAATGGATTATTAATACATTTCTTCTGATTTCTCATTGCAATGTCTATGGGAGAATGAAAAAAATCGCGGTTCAGACCAGTCCTCTTGAAGTCTCAATTTAAAGGGGCCCTACTATGCTTTTTGGGTTTGTCCCTTTCCTTTAGTATGTTATATAGCTTTGGGAGCATGTAAAAGGTCTGAAAAGTTACAAAGCCCATAGCTCACGCCAAAAAGATCTACTCGCTCACAGAAAACACTACTCCTGAACTGCCTGAAACGCCTTGTTTGTAGTCCGGCGTTCTCTTCCGTAACTTATCTACGTCACTAAGTCACACATTTGAATAATGTTTGGCACGCCCTCAACCAGAGCCAGTCATAGCAGAGGCCAGGTGATTTCGCCATGTCGAGAAACGCTGTTTTCGTGCTCGCAAAGGCAAATACCCTTTGTTTGGCCAGCTGACCAATCAGAGCAGACTGGGCTCGTTGGGAGGGGGGGGGCTTAAAGAGACAGAAGCTAAAACGGAGTGTTTCAGACAGAGGGTGAATAGAGGTGCTGCAGACCCAGGCAGTTTGGAAAAAATAAATTGATTATTGAACATTAAAACGCGTAAACCTATTCTAGTAGAACTCCTAAATAAAGGTATGAACCTGAAAATTAGCATGATAGGGCCCCTTTAACACCAGTTTTGTCTGCCAATGGGCATGATCTCCCGCAAAACTAACAAATTGCTTTATGGCACAAGGAAGTGCATTACTTAAAAAAGCGATGCCCGTGAGTATAGCCGTCGATCATGCTAGCGACATGCAGTGACCACGAGCATTCTGCATGTCGTCTTTGTGACGGTTAGGAAAATAATTACACTAAGCAAACGGCAGGGGTCGCAAAAATGATCTCCTACAGATAAACTGCGTCTAGTAACTTTAATGTTGTATGACTAATGGAGTAGACAATAGTTCAGTTGAATTATATCGGTTGAGCACAGGCTTAATGGGCATACTTTGAGGTGAGAGGTGCCGTTCAGTTTTTAAAGCAGACACGCTGCAACAGACTAAAGTCTGAACTTCTATGAAGTTCATTTGAAGGTGTATGATTTTGAATATGAATATAGTGTCCATGCTTTTCTTATTGGTTCGAAGCTGGAATAGCAGATCAGGAATTTTAGTCATCCTGACCCTGAGTATTCCAAGTACAATAACACCCACTCCTACGTTTGACTGGCTGACCAGAATAGCACTGAAAGGAAGCAATAGGTTGACAAAGTATTTACCTCCTGCATCCGTTTTGATCTTCCATGTACCAAAAACAGGGGGGGGGGGGTTAATGAATAGCTCTAAGGATCTGTCAAAGGGAAAAGCACCCAGAGGTTGCCTGTACTCAGAGAATCTCTCCTGTTTACTTGTTTAATAAGGTTACATGAATGAGTAGGTAACTCTCACATCACAAATATTTAATCACGCAACCAGTTATAATATTTCAATATTGTAGTAGCCATCACACGCAGGAGCCCCTCCCGACCCTAGTTAAAAACATGTTACCCGACTAGATATAGCTTCCTCATCATCGACATCACGCGTATATTTCTTCTAATCTTTGAGTAATATTAACTCTAGAATAACTCCTCTGAAAATGCAATCAGGAATATATATAAATGTCGTTGGCTACGTTTATTGAAGTAACGTTACCAGCCACCTATTATGAGTTACTTACTTGAGTTTAAACAAGAGAAAGTAAGGACTAAGTATTAACACACACGATATGTGAGAGCGGTAAACGCTTGACATTTCTTGTGAAAAATGTTTAAATATTTTCTTAAACGCTCACACCCCTAGTTATAATAATTTTGTATGGCCATAATAGTAATAATAATAATAATAATAATAATAATAATAATAATTATACATTTAATTTGAGGATGCCTTTCAAGATACTCAAGGTCATCTCACAATATATAAGTGGAAATTAAATATGAAAGTAATGCAGCAACATAGTAACAGTACAAAAGGGGGTGTAGGGTAGGAAACAACAATGGAAACCACAATGGCACAGTACTGAAAACGTTGATAAAAAGGGGAGACAACCGGGCACAGTACAAGGGAGAATTACAATGAGTAGGTCAATTTAATAGAATTTTTAGTTGAGACTTGAAGGATGATTTGGATAAGTGGTGGAAGGCAGTTCCAGAGCCTGGGTGCAGAGCGGCTGAAAGCCCTAGCACCCATGGTGCTGATGGGGGAGGAGGGGGGGTGGGGGGAGAAGGCCAGATGATAAGATCAGAGAACAAGAGGGGGTATAGTCCTGAAAGAGGTCATATATATGTGGGGGCCAGGTTATGGAGAGCTTTGAAAGTGAGCAGGAGAGTTTTGAACTGAATGCGGTATTGTACAAGGAGCTGGTGTAGTCGGGTGAGAGTTGGGGTGATGTGGTCAATGGACTTAGTGTGGGTGAGGATACGAGCAGCCGAATTCTGGATTATTTGTAGTTGGTTTGGTAGCTTGGTGGGGAGGCCTGAAAGAACAGCATTGCAATAATCAATCCGTGAGGATACAAATGCGTGGACCAGGACTTCAGCACTTGATTGAGACAGGGATAGGAAAAGTCTGGCTATGTTGCGGAGGTGAAAGAATGCGTCTGAGTTATGGAGTTGATATGCGGGGCAGAGGCTGTTGTCGTCCAGGATAGCCCCGAGGCTCTTGACTTGGCTTCCCTGTACCCGTCTTCTCCCATCAACCATGATGTTAGGGATGGTGGCTTTGGACAGAGTGGCTTTGGATCCAACTAGCGGGGCCTCTGTTTTACTGCCATTGAGCTTAAGGAAGTTCTGGCTCATCCAGCTCTTGATGTCCAGTAGGCGTTCAGTAAGGGAGGAGGGAGGGAGGGCAGTTATGGGTTGGGTAGAGACATATAGCTGGGTATCGTCAGCATAACAGTGGAAGTGGACACCATGATGACGGAGCATCTATCCCAGGGGAAGGAGATAGATGATGGAGAGGAGTGGACCCAATACTGACCCCTGGGGGACACCCTGTGCAACTGCAGCACTTTTGGACCTGTGATTCGCTAGCTGCACAAACTGTTGTCTCTCAGCGAGATGGGATGAGAACCAGGAGAGTGCGACACCAGTGATCCCAATGCCAGTCAGGTGCTCCAGGAGTACTGAGTGGGAGATAGTGTCAAAGGTGGCACTAAGGTCAAGGAGGATGAGGATGGTCAGTAGTCAGCTGCACAGAGGAGGTTGTTGGTGATTTTAACCAGGGCTGTTTCGGTCATGTATTTCAGATGGAAACCGGATTGAAAAGGTTTGTGGAGGTTATTGGAGTCAAGATGGGACTGAAGTTGAGCAGCAACCACCCTCTCAAGTACATTGGAAATGAAAGAGAGATTTTTAATGGGCCTGTAGTTAAGGTCCTCAGGATCAGCACTAAGTTTTTTGAGGATGGGTGAGATTGCAGCCAGTTTGAGAGTGGGGGTGTACAGTTCCAAATGTGAGGGAGGAGTGGTTGTTGTTGTTATCAAGCGGGAGATGGATGGTAAACAGGCTTTGATGAGGCTTGTGAAAGAGGATCAAGCTGACAGGTAGTGGACCTAGACTTGAGGATGAGCTCAGAGGTAAAGATTACAGATGCTGGGGTGAAGTCAGATAAGGAGCTGGCGAATTACAGAGCTGGTCGGGTCATCCAGGCTAGTTGTTCTGATGGGGTGGCAGATGAGGCCACGTGTAGGTGGACGGTGTTGATTTTGGTCAAGAAGGCCGTGTAGTTTTCAGTGGAGTTATTAGAAGGGAGGGTGCTAGGTGGCTGACTGTGGAGAAGAGGGCTCTGGTGTTCAGATTCAGATTCAGATTCAGAGAAATGATATAAAAAAAAGATATACATATGTGCAGTGTCTATATCTATGTCTATGAACAGGCTATGGTAACAGTATAAATAAATTACGATATGAGTAGTGTACAGTAGTGGGTGATTTACATTATCTACAGAATGTTAAGTATACAGTATGTACAGTGCAGTACAGTGCAATGGATGATTTACATAATCTACAGAATATATAGTATACTGTATGTACAGTAGTGCAGGGAAAATGATTTACATTATAAACAGCATATCTACAGTAGTGCAATGATACTTGGTAGAGTCCTGGTGCTCAGATCCGTGTGTATATGTGTTAGGGGTGGGGTGGGGCATGGGGGGCAGAGTTCAGCAGGGAGACAGCTGTGGGGAAGAAGCTGTTCCTGAACCTAGTGGTCTTGGTCCGTAGGCTCCTGTAGCGCTTCCCAGAGGGCAGGAGGGCAAACAGTCCATGTGCTGGGTGGCAGGAGTCTTTTCTAATGTTTATGGCCCTCCTAAGACAACGCTTCCTGTAGATGTCCTTTATAGCAGGAAGTGGGGCTCCAGCGATGCGCTGGGCGGTTTTCACCACCCTCTGCAACGCCTTCTGGTCTGCGACAGAGCAGTTCCCATACCAAACTGTAATACAGTTGGTTAGGATGCTCTCGATGGTGCAGCGGTAGAAGTTCACCAGGATGTCTGAAGAGAGGTGGTTTTCCTCAGGCTCCTCAGGAAAAAGAGCCGCTGGTGAGCCTTCTTGACCAGGTTGGAGCAGTTGGTTGTCCAGGTGAGGTTTTGTGAGATGTGGATCCCCAGGAATCTGAAGCTGTTCACACACTCCACTGCCGCACCATTGATGTGGATGGGTGGATGAGTGTCAGCATTCCTCCTGAAGTCCACTATGAGCTCCTTGGTCTTCTTGGTGTTGAGCAGGAGGTTGTTGTCGCCGCACCACGCAGCCAGGCGATCCACCTCCTCCCTATAGGCCGACTCATCGTTGTTCTTGATGAGGCCAATTACTGTGGTGTCATCTGCAAACTTGACAATGGTGTTGGAATTATGTCCAGGTCTGCAGTCGTGAGTGAATAGGGAGTAGAGGAACGGACTCATCACACAGCCTTGTGGTACACCCGTGTTTAGCATGAGAGTGGAGGAGCAGTGATGGTCTAATTTAACATGCTGGGGCCTGTTGGTCAGGAAGTCCAATAACCAGTTCCCGATGGAAGCTCCAATGCCCAGGTCTTTGAGCTTGGTGATCAACTTAGAGGGGATGACAGTATTAAATGCTGAACTAAAGTCTATGAATAGCATTCTGGCGTATGTGTCCCTATAGTCCAAGTGTGAGAGGACAGAGTGCAGTGCAATGGAGACTGCATCCTCTGTGCTCCTGTTCTTGCGGTAGGCAAATTGATGTGGGTCCAGGGTAGGTGGAAGACAGCATTTGAGATGTGCCAGAACCAGTTGCTCCAAGCACTTTGTGATGATGGGGGTGAGTGCTACTGGGCGGTAGTCGTTGAGACAAGTTGGGGTGGAATGTTTCGGTATCGGCACAATAGAGGTAGATTTGAGGCAGGTCGGCACAATAGCCTGGGCCAGGGACAGGTTGAATAAGTCCGTCAGGACCCCCGCTAGCTCACCAGCACATGCTCTGAGCACGCGTCCAGGGATGCCATCGGGGCCTGCAGCTTTGTGTGCGTTAATCCTGCTCAACACTGCTCTGACATCAGTGGGAGAGAGTGTTAGGGGTGGGTGGTCAGCAGTCAGCTCTGCCTTTATTGCCGGTACTTGGTTGTCCTTCTCAAAACGAGCATAGAAGTTGTTTAGCTCATTGAGGAAGGAAACATCGGAGGACGGGGGGGCGGGGTTGGTGGGCTTGTAGTTACTGATGGCCTGAATGCCTTGCCACATACGTCGGGGGTTGGAGCTGGAGAAGTGCCCCTCAACCTTCAGCTTGTAGCAGTGCTTGGCCTTCTTGATGCCCCGCTTCAGGTCGGCCCTGGCTGTATTGTAGGCTTGTGAATCTCCCGATCTGAAGGCGATGTTGCGGGCCTTTAGTAGGAGACGAACATCCCTATTCATCCAGGGCTTCTGATTTGGGTACATGGTGATCTGTTTCTGAGTGGTGACGCTATCTATGGTGTTGGAGATGTAGTCCAGTACAGAGGAAGCAAAGCTCTCAATGTCTGTATGGGAGTGACAGGTTGCCTGAGTGGCAAACATATTCCAATTTGTTTGTTTGAACCGGTCCTGCAGCAAAGAGTCTGTTCCCTCAGGCCACACTTTTATTGTCCTCACTGTAGGTTCCACACGTTGGATGAGTGGTGAATACTTGGGGGTGAGAAAGATAGAGAGATGGTCTGACTGACCTATGTGGGGGAGGGGTGTAGCTTTGTAAGCTCCAGCTATGTTGGAGTAAACATGGTCCAGTGTCTTATTCCCTCTAGTGTGGCAGGAAACATGTTGATGTAGTCTGGGGAGGACTGTCTTCAGGTTGGAGTGATTAAAGTCCCCCGCAACAATAAAGGCAGCCTCTGGATGCGTTGTCTGCTGTTTACTAATGGCTGCATATAGTTCTTTCATTGCTAGCTTAGCATTAGCATCCGGTGGTGTGTATACAGCAGTGACTATGACCGATGTGAGCTCTCTTGGGAGGTAAAAGGGTCTGCATTTTACCATGAGAAACTCCACGTTAGGTGAGCAGTGTCTCTCGGTGATGGCAGAGTTAGTGCACCAAGCTTTGTTTATGTAAATGCACAGTCCTCCGCCTCTGGTTTTACCGGAGCCATCTGCCGTTCTGTCAGCACGGTGAGTGTGGCGTCTTGCTAACTCAATAGCACTGTCCGGAATAAGGCTACTTAACCATGTCTCTGTAAAAATCATGACGTTTGCGTCCATAATCCGTTTATTATTGGTAAGGCAGAGTCGAAGTTCGTCCATCTTATTCATCAGAGACCTGACATTAGCGAGGAAAATACTGGGTAAGGGGAGCCGATGCGGTGTTAGCTTTAGCTTAGCTCGTAGCCCTCCGCGCTTACCCCGCCTTTGTTTGCGGTCTCGACGCCGTCTGCGACCACTTCCGCTCGGCCGAGAAGAGTGGGCAGCCTCCGGTGTTCTGGAGATCTCCGGGATGAGTTGAAGATCGGCTAGAAAACTGTCAGAATAGTGTATTCTAAAGTCCAAAAGCTCCTGTCTGCTATAGGATGTTAAAGCAGTGCAGTTCTGAATGATCAGTGCAGTTAGGAGCAGGTAAAACACCGCTAATTTGCGAAGTCTGGAGAGACACTGAGCCTCGCGTTGTTCACGCGCCGCCATTTTTTTTTTTTTTTTTTTTGTGTTACATTTCCCTGCAGAGATTATGTTTGGGTAGTAGGAGGATTTAGCAGCACAGTTTTAATTTGTAGTTGTGTAGGTTTTACGAGTAAAGTTGGGTGTGTACGGAGAGTCCAGTCCTTTTACAATGCCGCTCGAGACGGCGCCCAATGGTTTTGAGCTCACGGAGGACAGGGGTGTACCAGGGAGCTGTTTGCCCAAAGGAGACAAGCCGTGTTTTCAATGGGGCAAGGGAGTCAAGGGCAGAGGAGAGGCAAACATTGTAATTACTAACTAAGTCATCTGGGGAGGAGTACAGGGGAGGACTGGGGTGAGAGTTGATCAGGATGCCAAGATCAGTTGGGTTGATTTGTTTGTTTCTAAATGTAATAATCCGTTGATATTTTGTTTTGGTGCTTTGTGGTCGGAGAAGGGGAACTCAGTGAAAGTAAGGTTACAGGGAGTGATACCAGTGGAGAAGACTAAATCGAGAATATGGCCTTTAGTGTGAGTTGGGAATGTGACATGTTGAGAGATAGCAAGACACTCAAGGAGGGAATTGAAATAATTTGCGAAGATATTGGAAGAGTCATCAATGTGAATGTTAAAGTCGCCCTGCAGAATAACATTAGGGGACATTGCACAAAATAATAATAGAGTTGGGTTTCTTTTGGGCTTGTATTTGAAGGGGAAGTTGCTTATTTATCTCGTAAGATCTGGTAACACTTGATCTGACCAGACCTAGTCAACTAAGTAACTACTGTTATTTCTGTCAATAAATAATAAAATATTTGTGAGAGATTTCGTTTTGAAAGTAGGGGGGCTTTCACACTAGGGACTCGGGGTGGCAGATCCGAGTACACTTGATCCCAAAAGCCAGATCATTTGACTAGTGTGAACACTCTGTACCGTGCCCGGGTATGGATAAATGTACCGTGCCTGAGTCCACTTGAAAAGGTGGTCTCGAGCACGATCAAGTGTACTCGAGTACGTTTCGTATCAAGTGTGAACGCTAACCGTACCAAAACGCATAAGTGGACTTATTAGCTGTTCAATCACATGTAGATATGGTGGCGAAAGGATCTCTCTGGTCTACTGCAGAAACAAAATTCCTGATTGAAATGTGGGTGGTCGAAAATATTCAATGACAACTTGACAACACAAAAAAAAATCGGGATTTTTGACAACGATTTGAGAGTATTTACACGCGCGTGGGTACAATTGAACAACAGAGCCGTGCCGTGACAAAGTAAAGAAAATTAGGCTGCAAAACCAGAAAGTGCGGGATGCGGTGCGCAAGTCTGGCAGCTCAACTGATGAAAAAGACCGTTATCAATGGTTTGATGCAGTAGACAGCATCATCGGCAAAAAGCCGACATGTGAGCCTAATGTCATTGGGTCGCAAGCGATCACGCCGCCTCCGGCAAGACCAGTAGCATCATCTACTACATCTGCTCAAGAGAGCATGGGATCGGTTGGTTCACCAATGAGCCTGCCAATGAGCGGTAAGTAATATTTTACCATAATATTCTTAGGAAGCCTTGCTTGAATTATATAATGTCATATTCACAGTGAAAGCTTTGCAATCTTAATGTTACGTTAGAATATGCAAGACAGTTTCATGTTGTACTGTGTGCGTTCTAGTAGTGTAGTGGTGGACTAGGTTAAGTCCTTGTACCCTGTACCCTGTTAAATATATATGTAGTCCATTGGTGCTTGGTCAGGTGGGAAGTAAGGTTTTGTCTGTAAGATGCTGATAGGATTTGATTTGCCAAGTAAACCAAACTGCTAGTATGAAAACAATTACTCAAACAATACCAGTAACATTCAACAGTGTACAAGGTGAACTCCGCTATGCTGAACGAGATGCTGATGGTGATTCATCCACAATCCTAATCGCCTGTTATTTTTCCGACAAAATGCATACCGTCAAAAATGCCATTTTGGTAGCCTTTAGTTAATTTTTAATTTTCTTTATTACTTTTATGCTGACAGGCACTTCAGATGAGACACACCCTGGGACCTCAGACTATAGCCCAAGAGGAGACAAAATAAGGAAAAGAAAGGCAAAAACTGATGTGAGCAGCATGATGAGGACATGCAAAAAAAAAAAAAAAATGCGCAGACTGCAGGCACAGAGGGAGGAACAACAAGAGACAAATAGAATGTTCATGCAAATGATGAGCAGAGTATTCGATGTCATGGTGCCGTTGTCCCAGGAACACTTGCCCTAACACCTACAACCTTATCCAACTCCTCCTCACTATTACCAGGGACCTCCCCTGCACTACACTGCTCAAGAAGAGACACCGACAACCTTCAGAGAACTGCACAGAGCTGAAGAGCCACTGTCTAATGCTGCTCAGCCCACTTACAGTACACAGGAGTACGAGAATCTAAATGGGGAGTCTGTTTGTAGTTCACAGGAAGCAAGCCCATCTCTATCCTATCACAACCTTTAAGGTACAATGCCTATCAAGAATACCATTGCATTTGTTTACATGTGTTGTTAAATGTTGGCAGGGCTTGACATTAACTTTTTGAAGCACTTGTCCTTTGCACATGCACATTTTCTTTTCAATTGTCCGGGAACAAAAGTCACTTGTCCAGGTAAAAATTTGTTCCTGAATGTTTTACATCTTACTTTAGTTTATTTAATTTAGTTCACAGAAGAGATGTTAATGTTAAATAACCGTTAAACGTTAAATTTGAATACATTTTAATAGAATTAAAGGTCTTCTTTAAGAGTCATACAAGGTTCAAAACTCATTTCCCTGATGTTTAAATGGATGTTTAGACTACTCTAAAAGTAAGAAAACACTCAGAAAAACAATCTAAATTGACCACAATTTAATCTACAAGGTCACACATTGTCAGAGAAAAATATTGTAAATAGGTACAAGTCAAGAGCCATTTGAAACCGTTCAATCAAATCAGCTCTAATCATCTAATCAGCTCTATGCCAAAACATTAACCTTTTGAAGAGACACATCTTCCACTGGGCTCCAAGTTAAGAATAGGAAACAAGTGTAAATTACTTTTATAAGCTTTTGTGAGTTTCTAAAAAAAAAAGAAAAGTGGATTTTTTTATCCATTAGATTGTTATAAAGCCGTTATTTATTATTAGGCAAATTCTTAGGCTCAAGTGTAAGAGAAGAACATCCAGTCAGTTCAGCCGTACACCCCAAGGCACAAATGATAACTCAACTTCTGCAGGCTGGACAGTTGCCATTACACAAACAATGTCACAAATATTGTAGATCTCAAATATTGAATTTTCATCTTCAATAACTCACTTTAGACACTGAAAAGTACTATACTACAATACAATAATACAATATAATAGAATAGTATAAAATGATACAATACTACAATAGTACAATATAATAGTGTGATGAAGTGAATTTGTCACGTCTCAACACAGGATAATGTAGATTAATTGCCCAGTAAACATATATGTAGCCTACACACTTCATTCAGTCACGCGAATTCCTTCGCTGTCCGTCCAGTCAACTACCGTTGTCACGTGTTCCCAGTAACCACATTACACTAACCATCCTAGACAGAGCATTTATAATCGAAGTTTCCAACAGTATGGGTATTGTGGCAAGCCTGGCTGTGCAGAAGGCAGGGAGGGTGTTGAGCATGCAAGAATGAAGAGGTGCAGTTAAACAATGATTTTAATGATAATTAGTCAATGAGAAAGGGAGTACGAATCAAACTAAACAAAAGTTCTTCCCGGACCGGGGTCTTCACCTCAGGGGTGGGCTGCCAGGCTTCTCTCTCTCTCTCTCTCTCTCTCTCTCTGAGAGAGAGAGAGAGAATTTTGGGTTTCCAGTGAGAGAATGGAAGGGCCAAGCTGTACGGGTTTCTTCCTGTGGGAGTGGGTCCTCGGTCGGCGCCTTAGTCCAGCCTGTCTTTCACTTCTCTTGGGGTGGGTCCATCCACGGTTCCTCTGTTTTTCCTGTCTGTGTCTCCGCTTCTCTTCCCGGTATGTCCTGTGCCTTTGCTTCCCGGTATGTCCTCTGCTTAAAAAGAAGCTTAATTGATTACAGGTGGGGGGCATGGCCAGGAGCTCAGCATATGCCTGGGAATGTGGTGCCCTTCAATTACCTCTCCCAGTCTCGTTCACCCTTTAAAGGGCCTCATCCCCTTCTTCCTTACCTCTTCTGTAGGGACCCTGCCACCGGCCAGGGCACCACAGTATACTGATAAAAATGAGTAAGACAGACATTTCATTCGTTGGTACCTTTTATTGTAATTTTCACACAATCCCAGTCACGTAAATATCCAAGCAAACATTCCGACATTGACATCACAGCGGCAGATATCCGATAGTTCCGGTAACATTAAAAAGATGATGATGTCATCCGGATCAAACCATTTGGTAGGGGGAATCTATTTGAAATAACATGTTAATTGTAGTATGTGTATATTATTGCATCTGTTTAACTGTATTAGTAATATTGAGTGCCTCATAATCCTGTACTGTATATAAATTCAAATTTGTTATTATATTGTATTATACTTACATTGTAAAATGAAGGGTGCTGGTTGATCAGGAAGATCCAGGGGAGGGGTTATGATGTAATTGATGATGCTATAAATAGGCCATTTTGAACACGGCACTGAAGGTTGTTTGAGGGGGACAAGAACCCTCACGTTATTGGACCTATGCCAGGAAACGTAAGAATGATCGAAGAGCTGTAAAAGTCTATACTAGTTTTTTTTGTTTTGTTTTGTTTTTGTTTTTTTAAAGAACCTTTCTCTTGGTAAATAAAACCAGTGTAAAGCATTGACTGCCTCCGTTCTGGCTTTGTGGTCCCCTTCTTGGAGTCCTCGTGTACGACTATCTTACAAATAGTATAATATAATAGTAGAATAATATACAGTATAATGCAATACTATAATATAATAGAATACTACATGCTACAGTAAAAATAATTAAACGTTGACTTTATTCAAATTTATTTCATCAACAGATTCCATGCAATTGTATTATGTTAGTTCAATGCAAAAATGTTACGTTCATCTAAACCAAAAACATTTTTACTCTAATTTAAATGATATAAGTATATCATACATGAATCACTGTTGTTCAACCAACGCATGTATCTCATCATCCCAACGTAATAATATTAGTTCAGGTTCATTTCTTTTTGTTGATCCAATATGTACTAATTTTACTTCTTGTGCTTGCACGAGAGCATGACGTCCAGTGATTTGCCTCATTTGATTACAATTAGTTTCTTCACCTGTGCTTTGGCAGGTTTTGGTTTATAGCTTTATAACATAATCGGGGTAGTCTCAACACTATCAGCCAAATATGGTGCACGGTCCAGGGCGCCAAAAAAACATTACTACACCTTTCCAAAGGATTCTGTCTAGAAACCCAAACCTCACACATTAATAATACTTGCAATTTTTCTTCTAATAGGCTACAGTTGCATTAAACAGGTAGATAAATATCCCACAATGCCTTGCTTCAATAGGTCGTGGTTTCGTTTAAGGAAAATAGTTTGTTCAGTCAACGCAATGTTTAAAGTTAACTTGACAAGGCATGTGTTTCAAGCAAGTGTAGTTATTCCAACGCATTCCATTCAAGTTGGATCTATGTAAACAAATCATGTTCACTCATCTCTATGTTCTTTTTTTTGTGTATGTAGTGTGTCAAGTTGTTGTTTGATATATAGTGCAGTCATATTTAAACAAAAATAATTTGGCTCTGGAAACTAGGTATAACGTCAGTCAAAGTAGTTCCCTGTCTTGGACAAACTAAATTCTTCTCCGTCTCACACTTTTTGGCAACATGTGAACACCTTTTGTTCTAATTATTAATATCCTTGCAACAGTACAGTTTTAAGGGACTGTTTTCTCAAGCTACCACTTTGCCAAACTTTACACTCTGCAATTGCAATGTGGTACTGCCTCAACTTGTAGTAGTGATAGTGGTAGTTGTTGTTATTTTCGGTCATTATTTTACATTTTCCAAAAGGAACACACATAAAATAAATTGGTAACAAAACCATTAAATCTGAAGCAAAAAAATTATAATAAAAAGCTTCAATACTGGCAAATACAATACACGATAACAGTCATACCTCAGTTTTGTATTTGTTGACCAAATTATTATTTTTTTAATTTCCTAAGTGAACTAGCCATTCTTAATTGGCACAATTATTCCATAAGTTTAAGTTGTGGAAGCTGCTGACAACGAACGACACAATGCAAAAGTGATGATTGTCAGACGACAGCTATTGCCCAAGCTTTCCTTAGTCCGTGATCTTTCAAGAACCTTTGAAAAAAAACACGGCCATCTTAAAATTACTTCTGGCATGTAGCTGAATGGGGGAGCCAGTGCATTAAGATAGCAGCACAAATATGGTTTACTAGATCTAGTTAACTGGTGTGTAAAATCTCATGAGCACATGTTCCAGATGATCAATTTCTATAAACTAAATTATACAAAGAATGAGAAGAAGAAGTGGAATAAATATAACACATAAATGTGATTTGACAAACTTTTAAAATGCCATGGTGATTTTTCTGATAGATATGTGGCCTTAACAGCTCCTCCGTATGTTGGATGTGAAAACAGCTTTGCCGAGGTGACCATTAAAACCTCAATAGGCAGTGTAAGAAGCCTCTTTAGTTTTGGACTGAGATTGACAGTTACAAAGAATTTTGTGATAAGCCACGTCTTCTTTAAATTTCATTGGCTTATAGCGGTCACATGCTTTGGTCGGTAGGTCTGATTTCTACAACATTTACATATCATGGTCCATTGATGCTACACACCAAGTTTAGTGATTGGACAAGCGGATCAAAAGTTTTATTAATTGTGTTTTTCACAATTCAAAATGGTGGAAATTGGTCTTCCAGATTTCTTAAGGGCTGGTCATTTAGGGCTGTTTTAACCAGAATTGTCCTAGTTATGTGTAGAATGATGCAGTGAATTTGGATGAAAGGCTTTAGTTTTGTGGGCGGAGATGGTGCTAAGAAACATATGGCTGCATTCTCGCTGTTTTGCAAGAATAGCCTGCATCTTGTATTCATGTGTGTAGTGTACATGATGTGGGTGATGGGATTTAGATTGATGCATAAAAGATGTAATCTCAGACGTTCTGTTTAGCGTACGTTCCTGGTATGGTTATAGGTTGTTGTGAAAAGTTCAATTATCAGAAATCCCTAGAATGAACGATTCCATGCCTTAAAATTTTGCAGCCTCACCTGCCTCCCCTATGCACCGACTCACGAGCCGCTATACTGAATATATATCTGGCAACTTTTCTCAAAGCCTACCCAAAAATGTTTTTCTGCCTATGCTACTATCTGTAACATGAGAAAATTGTGAATCCAAATTGAAGGTATTCAAGGCATAGGCATAGATTTAGGGCGGGATGGTAGGGACATGCCCCTACCAATGCCGAGGGACCACTGAATTGTCCTTACCAATAATCTAGTACACGGCTTTCGTTAAGTAATTTTATTCCAGTGACCCCACAAAAGGCTGAGCAGTAAACATCGTTGATATTTCCCCTCCCACCTCCACCTCAATAAATCGTAATTTTTTTTATCTTGGCGGAGTCGCTCATCTAAATTGTGCAACAATCTGATGTTGCACACTCACGGCAATAAGAAAGCAGACAAGGAGGATAACCTCGACAGGAATGCAATTTGTGAGCTTGTGGTAGTCAGCGCGACATATTGTTAACATTAATAAATCATATAATAAATCATATAATCAAATTATGAAAGTACAGAGCAGTACTAGTAGCCTACTGTTCAAAATAGTTTGTATTGTATTTGTATATGTATAGTCTGTTCTGGCTAGCCTGTTCTATTTTAATATTTGGTTGATCTGGTCCAAGCTCTTTCCCTCTTATTTTCTCCACCAAAGTTCTTCTTTCGAAAGGGTTTTGATGAAGAGATAAAATCGAGTTAGCAGGCTCCTGAGATCCTGGGTCTTGCATCTCTGCGTTCATCATGGTCTTCTCTCTGGATCCTATGGCAGATCACAAACCAACTTTCTCTACCACAGGCGGACTCTGCTTGGGGCTGCAAATGTACAGCCCTTCTGACAGCAGATTGGAGGACGCTGAATGGGCTGTTTTTCTACAGCCCCAGAAGCGCTATTTAGAAAGAATGGATCAACCATAGACAGATACGTCTTTGGGATGAACAGTTAACACATTTTATCCCAAATATAATGATTTATATTTTATATTACATGTTGTTGTGCATTTTAAACACATACATGCTTAATATAAGAATTATTGTTTAATTTAATAAAAAAAAATAAAAACTGGGAAAGCCAGGGAGCCTCTGCTGATGAGCCGCCACTGATCACTGTGCTATCGGTTTATACTATTCCCGATATGATTCTCGCCAGGAGATAACGTGCATGCTCTTGCTGATTGAAAATGCATACACATCTTAATAAAATAAATGTAACGTGTCTCAAATAGGCTTTAATATTAGGCCTACTGCAGCCATGTTCGAAATGGAAACATCGAAATAACAGTAGAAAATAAAGAAGCTAGCTACATAGGAAATTGAACTGACAAGCGTTACACGGACCTAACGCACTCGCCCAACTAAAAATATTACAGTTTCAACATTCCAATGTGTAAGATTTCATTCCCAGGTAGATCAATTCAAAAATCGCTTTAATAATTTGTGTTTTCATTTTCCAATCTATGGTATTTTGGGGAAATTATAATTTTTTATTTTTACGTCTGTGCTTTCGTTGTTTGGAAAATGAATGAAAAATTGGATATTGGAACCAACTTGTAACAACCCTATTTTCAAGCTGAAACATTAGATGCAATCATGTGCCCGGGGTTTATAGGGGGTAGACCGGGCGCCACCAAAACAGTCCTTTCTTATTGGTCAATCCTGAAGCTCCTTATACCGGTTGTTAAAGTTTAGATATTAGCAGTTTAGAGCTAAATTCCTTTGCAGTAGCTTGTCTTGTACGTTAAAAAGATAATATCACAGGCAGAATAAAATTTGTTCTGAAATGAAAATACTTTAAACTTTTTGATCAACTAAATGCATTGCATTGACACACACTATTTATATTCAACCCCACTTGCACTGACAGATACTATTTACATTCACCCCCCACCCTGCCCCCCACCCATGCAATTACCAATTTTTACAGGCTGAAGATCAACATTTATCTAATCTATTCCTTATTCCATAAACACAACTCTGCTATTTGCATATACTCTTATATGAAATATTATTTTGTTGACTCTTATGCAAAAGTTTAATCTCAGTCTGTAATTAATCTGAGTGTAAAAAAAAAATTGCTTCTTGAAACACTACCAGCCTGAGCCAAAAAGTTCAAAAATTAAATGTTTTTACTAGATTGTAGACACAATAAATATATTTACAACTACGAAGTTAACTATACAAATTAGAAGCTTCATTCGCTGTGACACAAATTTCAGTCCATAGAATAACCTTAAGGTGCATTTGAGGCATTTTTCAACAACCAAAATAGGGACAATATCCAAATAAAGTCAGTTGAGATTACCTTGTTTCTGTGGGATTTCTTGACTTGAGGTATTTTTATATCAATCCTCGGGCTGTTTTAAAGTTACTTATGGAAGCCAATAAGAGACTTTATTAAAATGATAATGTAAACTTGATAATAATAATAATAATAACTTTATTTATATAGCGCCTTTCAAAACAGGGTTTCTATGTGCTTCACAATAAAAATAACAGTAAAAAATAGAATATAATTAAGACACTCTAAAATTACAGTTAAAAAATCTAGTAATAAAAATAACAAAAAATAAATGAAAACCCAAAATTAAAGGTGGCCGTAAAGAGAAAGCTTTGCGATAAAAGTGAGTTTAAAGAAGTGATTTAAAAGAGGAAACTGAGGTGGCCTGCCTGAGAGCATTAGGCAGGGAGTTCCAAAGCTTAGGGGCTCGAACAGTAAAAGCCCGGTCACCCTTGCTGCAGAATTTTGATTTAGGAACTGTTTAAAGGGCCCTGCTGGAGGATCTCATGCAGCGATCAGGTTTGTACAGTAAAAGCAGATCGTAGATATAGGCAGGCGCCAAACCATTCAAGGCTTTGAGCTTTCTTCTAGTACAAGTTAAAAACCTAGTTGCAATATCACTTTCCACATATGTATGTGTTATTTGAGTCAAAATGCAAATGAAAATGTAATATTCCCATTTGCATTTACACGAGAGATTTTAATAGATATAATTATTTTAATAAATGCAAAAATATAGAACTTACAGCACAAAAATAAAATTAAGGACTTGTGAAATAGTAGCTTCCACAACGAGTTGGTAAAACTTGTAAAAGTTAATGAGCCAAGTCACTGAACAAGGAAGTGACGTCCTAACTAAAGACCCGCCTTGATGAGAGGACTTGACAGATTCCATTTACATGTTCATGTTTAATTATGTGGAGAACGTATAATTGCAAATAGAAATGGGATGTGTTGTTTAAAGGTTATGAGGATTTTAGTGATCAGTGGGCAAGTAGAGAAAAAGAAAGGACTCCGAATGTTAGCTTCATAAGATCTCATGTTTTCTTGCCACTTTTCCACAATCCTCATGATCAGCAGTATTAACATAATTAAATTACATATGCTTAAAAAAGACAGGTACACCAATATGCAATATATGTGTTGAATAAAACACACTATTTAAATAAGGATCATACCAGACACCGTGTAACATCAGCATTGCATGACAGTGCAGGGCTGTACAGTGCGACAGTTTTGGTTGCATATGCTACTAAAATGTATCCGATGCGAAAATAAATATGTACCCACTCGCACGTGCGAATGGGTTGCTCTGGTCTCCAATCATTTAAACAAAACACTACAAACTCTACGCCAGCAAACAACCTTAGAGCATAGAAGAAGACATAATAATATTCAAAGATCAACCAAAATTATGAAAAAGGTATTATCACAAGTTAACGTAATGTACTGCTCTGGCTGCATCTTTTATTGACGAGAAAGTGGTTGTTGTTGGGCCGAAGAGCATTTTTGTGCGCTGCGCATATCTATGCGAAAGGTCACGTCACCTAAACCAAAAAAGCCTGTTAACCAGTCGCCGACTCGTTAAATTCGTAGGTTAGCCATCTAATGTTTGCCGCGACTACAAGCTGTAAAATAAGACTATATTTTAGATAGACATCGTTGAAATTGTTTTGGTCTATGTTATGTAACCTATAATTGAGATTAGCCCACATCAGGGAGCACAGGAGTAGCTGTGCATCCTAAACATTAGCAGCATGAGCGTCGCTTTCACAGAAACATGAGTCCACCACATTGTTGACATAAATAAATACTTGAAAGAATAAGTTGATAATCATGTAGCTTGCTTTTTTATGTTGAAATGTCCTCGCAGTTGCCTAGCTCATAGTTTCTTATCAATGTTTTAGGTTGTATATAACGCCACCCCCCTCCCAAAAAGATTTTTTTCTTTCTCATATTGGCTCTGCACATGCTTTTAGTAGTCTATGTTAAAATGCCTACAAAAAAAGCGATAGAGAGATAAAGAGCTAAAGGCGCACAAAAAAAGTTAATTAGGTACTTTTTACTGATCGACCATGTGATAGACTGCCTACCTGTGTGCTACTAAATATCTCTCTGTGCTACTGAAATCTTTAGCTTGCTAGCACTGGAGCTTCCACCTAAGAAAGTAAGTGTATAGCCCTGCAGTGTTTGTTTATGCATAACATAAAATATTTGTAACACTTGTATTGTATTTGTATTGTATTACAGCTTGTATGTTTAAGGGATAAAGTGTTATAGAAATCAGGCTATAAATGATATATGAACAAACCCTTCTTAAACAGTTTATTTAGAAAATAGATAATAAAACAACTGGCACGTTTTGTGTATTTAAGTGCTATTGAAGTGGAGATTTTGTTCTCAGAGTGAGAGAAAAGATTTTGAGAAAACCACTTTCAAAAATCTACACCGGCCAATGAGATGGCGTGTTTAGGTTTAAACCCCCCATTTGTACTTTCACGATTGGTTACTGAAACAAAGGAAATTACCACATTTGGATTTGATAACATTGTGCTCCAGGAAATGAGCTTTACAGAGATATGCTGCACTGTATTGGTTTGTTAAACTGCAGAACTAAAACATCACTCCAACACGCTAACACTTGATTTGTGGATTTGTATATTTGTGGAGGCCAGTCCACAAAATACTGTATAATACACATTTTAGTGTAGCTTAATATTTGTACAATATCAGTGTTATACATTTATACAATACATGCTATAGAAGCAAAATAGTGTTATACAATACATGCTATAGAAGCAAAATAATGAAAAATCTGATTTCTCAAAAGGGATCTCAAAACGTCATTTTTGCCTACGATGTCTCGTCTTAAGGATGTAACGCTTGCCGTGGTGCTTAATTAACTAATTCTGAACTTCTGAACTGACTTGAATATACACTCACTGGCCACTTTATTAGGTACACCTTGCTAGTACCGGGTTGGACCCCCTTTTGCCTTCAGAACTGCCTTAGTTTTTCGTGGCATAGACTCAACTAGGTGCTGGAAACGTTCCTCAGAGATTTTGGTCCATATTGACATGATAGGATCACTCAGTTGCTGCAGATTTGTTGGCTGCACATCCATGATGCGAATCTCTCGTTCCACCACATCCCAAAGGTGCTGTATTGGATTGAGATCTGGTGACTGGAGGCCATTTGAGTACAGTGGACTCATTGTCATGTTCAAGAAACCAGTTTGAGATGATTTGAGCTTTGTGACATGGCTCGTTATCCTGCTGGAAGTAGCCATCAGAAGATGGGTACACTGTGGTCATAAAGGGATGGACATGGTCAGCAACAATATTCAGGTAGGGTGTGGCATTTAAACGATGCTCAATTGGTACTAAGGGGCCCAAAGTATGCCAAGAAAATATCCCCCACACCATTACACCACCACCACCAGCCTGAACCGTTGATACAAGGCAGGATGGATCCATGCTTTCATGTTGTTTATGCCAAATTCTGACCATACCGTCCGAATGTCGCAGCAGAAATCGAGACTCATCAGACCAGGCAACATTTTTCCAATCTTCTATTGTCCAATTTTGGTGAGCCCGTGTGAATGGGGCGAACAGTCCTGTGTTTAGTTTTTTCCCCTTTTTTTTGTCCAGCATTGTTAACATTAGTAACGGATGTTAGTTTTTGAAATGGCAACATTTGACTAGGAAGACACGTTTCAGTGCAAATTATGTCAATATGTAATTTAAATGAGTACATAAACATAATACATTAACCGACTAGTATTTCTGGTGCCGACTAGCAAGGCTAGCAACGTTTAACTGACTAGTCGCGTGCATCCCTAGAAACATGATTTGGTCCATTTGCATTAAAAACTAGAAAATGCATTTCCCTGATCAAGTGCAATGTGATGGGTCGCAGTTATTAGACTGACCTCCTTAGCGCGCAGAACCTGCCCCTGCAGTACAAGCCGACTGCGGTCCAGACCCTGTTTGTTGACAGGGGGCGCTTATTGCTGCTACATTGATGCTGCGCCGCTTTTGAATGCATAGGGGAACACTGTTAAGAAAAGCTAGCTGGCTTGTCCATAATACTGACACTTCTTATAGATCTTAATTTGTGAAAACAAACAAAACATAAAACAAGTGAACTGCCCTAAGTTTACCTTAAGCAAACTAAATTAGAAACCTATCAATACACACAATACAGCTAAAACGCTAGTGTTATCTAACCCCATGTATCTTTTACGTTTCATACACATTAACCACTTATCCCTGTTACACAGTGAAAACAATTGATTTGAGAGTAGGCCACTTACAATTGCTGCTGTTTGATGTGGAATTTTATGTGTAAAACCAATGAGAAATAAGATTTCGAATGATTTGTCTTTATATTATTTATAATAGATGAGAACTGAACAAAGCACAATCTAGATATATTTTATGTGCTGGCCAGCAGGTCGAAGATCTTCTCTGCAGGTTCTTCAGATGTTTGACAAAAACTGAAACTAACACAGTCTTTGTACTGTGATTGCACACTCTTCGAAAGCCTGTGAAATGAGCAGGAGCACATCTGTGAGATAACAAAGTTGTTTTTGCCACCGAAGGAAGAACTAGAGACAGGCTAGCTCCAAACAGTGGCACTCCCCACTAGGGATGTCACGATACCAGAAATGTAGTAGTCGATACCAATACCAGTGAAATGCCACGATTCTCGATACCCAATTCAAGACCATGGTAAAAAAAACGAAACAATAAATTAAATCCCATATACTTCATCATACAGTTCTTTTTTAAAAACGTTACAAAAAACAACAGTGGCATGTAGCCTTCAAGCAAAAAATAAATAAATAACAACAATTAACATTACAAAAAAGAACAGTGGCAATTAAATTATTGAAAACAAGCAAGATTGTTTTTAATTACAAACAATAAACTTTTAATGATGGCACATCCTTTCAATTGTAGTACACGGCCAAGACATGAAAAACATACGGAAATAATAAATAGGCCTTTAGAGATATGGGGTCAAAATGATTAAGCCTGTTTAAGATGTGGCACTGTGGGAGCGTATTTTTACTTTCATTCTCAACTAATGTGGTGATTCTTGTGCAATCGAGTGAATGAGATACAACAACAACTGTTCCATTGAATTTCCCTATTCCGCCTGTTTCATTGCTGCATGTTAATTTAGAAGGAAATAAAGAACCAACATAGACTATGGCGCTGTTTAAATTGGCGCGTTATTCCAGAGTTATCCTGATTGTCTAAAGTCTGGAGGACGCGAGACGGGAAAGTAACACCAGGCCTATTTAAAATAAACAACTATTGCAAAAAATAAGCCTATTTATATAATTATAAAAAGAAACGTGCACATTTTATAACATGTCTAAGTGAGATCACAAGGAGAGTCAAATATTTCCCTGCTGCATTGGGGTGTAAACTACTACAGCTAATTCACGGGAAAAGTTTGCTATCTCTTGGAAGTATACAGGGGAGGACCCAGCATACTTCAAGAGAAAGCAAACTTTTCCTGTTTGTTTTTTTGTCCGAGTCTGTGATTGATCTATAGGCCTACTTGTTCTTTCTGATTTTTGATTCAAGTTTGCGGTAGCTTACAGCAGGGCAAAACCATTATAGTTGAGCCAAACACTTTAAGGAACACGACAAAACATTACAGGTGTTTACTCAGGTGTTTAAAATTATTTTAGCCTTGGATAATTTAGCTAGAAGAAAAGGGGCTGCACAGCGCCCCACCAACGGACCACCAAAGCGACGTCTTTTTTCTGGTGTTTGTTTGCTTACATAACATATTTTTTAATTGCAGCCGGTACCTTCGGTAGAAAATGAGTACCGTCACGTTTTTGAAATTTTGGCATCGACTTGGTACCGAAGTATCGGTTCTCGAGACATCCCTACTCCCCACTAACATCTCAAGGTTAGAACAGAGGTTGTCCAAGTTCATAAAAACACGTCTCAGCACACGAGATACATTTGCCATCACAATTCCCCCTTTGATTATTTAAAAAATCTCAATCATAGTATGTAAAATGTATCATCCAGCAACACCTTCCTTCACAGATTTCAGTAGTCTCTTCATTACTGGTAAATGAAAAGTAAAGGTAATATGCAAGCAATCACACATCATTTAGATTTTACACTGCGTCTTCTTCATCATATGGGGGGACCCAGTCTAGGAACCAACTTACAGTGACTGGCATGGATCCACAGAGTTTTCCCTTGCACCTTGACTGCCATTGCTGTTTTAAATAACACCAGGTATGGCTCTTTGTACCTCTGGTCCTTCCAATGGCACTCCCTGTGGTCCTTGATTACCACCCAGTCCCCTGGTTGGAGTTTGTGTTGGGCGGTTGATGAGGGGGTCGGCAGAGTTGCCTTAACCTGCCTGTGGAGTTTGGTAAGGGCAGAAGATAATTGCGCACAGTACTCAAGCATGCTGTCATCAAAGTTACTAGTTGTGTGTGGTGGTCTCCCATATAATATCTCAAAAGGACTTAACCCATGTTTGTTTCTGATTCGCATGTGCATATAAAACAAAACCAGTTGCAATGCTTTTACCCATGACAAACCTGTTTCAGCACAACATTTGGTCAGCTTACCCTTTGATTGTCCCATTTTCCCTTTCCACCGCCCCTCCACTCTGGGGGTGATAGGAGGAGTGATATCTGATGTTGAATCCCAAACGGCAAGTTATATCTTTCAATGCTTGGTTAATGAACCCTGGGCCATTATCACTACTAAGCTTTCTTGTCAACCCCCACCATGGAATTATTTCCTGCAACAGTGTCTAGCTGAGGGAAACACCGTGACTCATTTGCTGAACATGTCTACGATGACCAGACAATATTTCTTACCTTCACACTGAGTTAACTCAAGCAATTAGATCGTTTAATGATGGATTTAATTATCAGGGGGAGAGTGGCCTTGCAGGGGCATTTTGATAGCCCCAGCCGCATTGTTGCTTGCACAGATCAGGCCACTTTGGAAACTCTTCAGCATATTTTGAAAAACCCTTTGTGCACCATACCACATTTACTTTGTGACTCCCCCTTTGCTCACGTGAGCTCGACCATGTGCTATGACATATTGGCATATGAATGGAAGAGAGCGCGTGGCAGACACGGCTTATTGTCTGGACCCACCCAAATCCCGTTTTCAAATGAGGCGCCAGCCTTAGACCAACAGTGCCTTTCTTCTGGGGTGGATTCTGATTGCAGCGTAGTAATATCAGCATATGGCTCAAGGTTATACGGTATTGATAGGAAGACGTGCCTGGGACGTCAGAGACTTCCCCATGGAATCATCTTTGGCTGCAAGATCCGCAGCAGCATTCCCTGTAGAAATAGGATCAGAGGCATTAGTATTGGCAGAACATTTGACAACAGCAATTGTTTTGGGAAGTAGTATAACTTCTAAAAGGGCAGAAACTTGTAGATGATTGGAGATATGTTTACCCCCAGAGGTAAGAAAGCCTCTGTTTCCACAAAGCCCCAAAGTCATGTACCACCCCAAACGCATATCTAGAGTCAGCGTAAATGTTAACAGTCCATTCAGTCCCAATCTTACAGGCCTCTGCGAAAGTAATGAATCCAGCTTGATGAGCTGAGAAATGGTTGGGCAGTTTACCTACTACTGGTCATAACTGTATGCAGGGTAACTACTGCAAACCCCACTTGGGCTGTGCATGTGTCAGGGTTGCGTGAAGCAGAACCATTGACGATCAGGTCAAGGTCTGGGTTGGGTAAAAGTGTCTCTTGTAAGTCAGGTCTAGGAGTGCATATCTACTGCAGCACTTCAACACAGTCATGTGTATCTGTTTCACTAGGGAGTATAGGTTGCAGGGTTAAGAACTGTGCAACGTTTAACAGTAATATTTGGCAGATCTAACTAGGGATGGGCACGGTTATTCGAATATTCGATTATTCGAAATGATGTGGGTATTCGAGTATAGCTGCAGTAATGTATTTAAATTTTAGCCTAAAGTTAATTTAAATATTATTCATTAGCTATTTTGATTAGGCTACATACCGTTTATAACGTGTACACCAATGCCATTGAAATATGTAAAAAGTAGAAAGAAAATGCACAATTGCAATGTATCAGACACATTTTCCCTGCTTTCCACAGCAAGTAGTTTAAACTTGCAGGCAGCGCGCCAACTGAAGGCACGAGAGTGCTCTATGCTAGTGCGCTGGATCACCGATACAAACACATGCGCTTTATAGCGCCGACTCTCCTCTGAGATCAAAGAAAATCTGTCCAAATGTGTCAGAGTAGGAAATGTTTAGAAATAGGGAAAGGAATATGTTTGTTTAGCGAAGGCCAGATCACGGAAGCCCTTCAGGCTACATTACAAGTGCGCCCTGACCTAGTCACTGCCAATTCAACTGGAGTCAGTCTGTGTGTCCTGTGTGTGTGAGCAAGTGTGTTGCAATATGTTAGGTGAGCAAGTCTGGCACAAATTGGCTGCCGTGGTGGTATCACTCAGGCTGAGTGTTGTGTTTGGTATCAGTCGATCTGTTCGTTTTGTGTACTTAATTGGCAACCAATTTGTGTAAAGCGCTTTGAGTCTTAATAATAGCAGTGTGATACACAGCTCCCCTTTTGCTATGCATAGGTCTGGGATCCCATTTTACTGGTACAACGTCCCTTCAAGGCCAACTGTTCCTCTAACCAGGGCTCCAAATCCTGCCAACGTTTACCTCTCTGTTTAGAAAGAGATAAATGCGGAGTCTGCCCTCTAAATAGTTTGTACTGAGATGGAGAAAGTGAAACTGACATCACTGACATTTGGTTTGTCCAGTACATATGTAACACATTAAACTTTTCTACCTTCTCAACCCTGTCATACCATGCTTTCTCAAACCCTTTATCTAGGCCCTTCACTCGCATAGGCGGTACAATGAAGCGACTCTTCAGACATACTGATTAGCAGAGCTGCAACATCTACGTGCCAGTGCAGTAAGGTCGTGTTATATTTCTTATTCTGAATGGCAATACCTGCATTCATTGGCATACAACACATTTGCTTGGCTATACTTAACTAATTGTGTGAAAATCTCATCTGCGTGTTTCCCTATCTTAACGCCTTCAGGAGCAATTCCAAATTGACACATAAGGTTACTACCTATTAAATTAACTGGACAGTACGATGATACCAGAAACGAATGCTTCAACTTGGCATCTCCAAGTGAGCATGATAATGGGACCGATCAGGCCTCCACTAAAGGGATACCTCCTGCCACAAACCCTGAGTCTATTAAAAGGGTAATTAATGGTTTCCTATCATTCATTTTAATTCTGGTAACATCTTGTATCCTTGTTGTGAATTATCAGTATATAGGATGAAATCATACATGCCATTCTTTGCCTTGTCTTTCTTTTCTAAATAAGTGATAGCCTGTTGAACTAATACATGTATAGATGTGTGTGTGTGTGTGTGTGTGTGTGTGTGTGTGTGTGTGGTACTTGCGGTTGTTGAGGGGCCACTTGCCACACACCTCCGTCTGCAGCCTCTCCATGTTTGTCCTTATTTAGTTTTGAACAGTCGCGTTTCCAGTGTCCTTCCTGTCCTTCCTGGCCCTGCTCCTCGAGAGCCACCTCTTCGTCTTGCTCCTGACAGATCCTGAAACATGGTGAACTCGTTTCTCGTTTCAGTTTTTTCTGTTGCTCTGTACAATTTATTATTACTTCGGCATGTTCAGCATGTTGAGCAATGGAGGACAGAGTGCACGTTTTCCATTCCACACACGCATTTTTTGTTTCGGTTGCAATTTATGGACGCAGTCCTGTTATGAACAGGTTTTTAAGATGCACTTCATACAGGGACAGTGTCAGTCGACCCATATTTACAGGTCTCTCTAACCCTCCTTGAGCATTTTGAAGAAAATTAAGGAATTGGTTTGATGATTCTGTTAGACTTTGAATTACTGCTGTTACACTGGTCAAGTCCATTCTCAGAGGAAAATGTTCCCAGACCAATTCCACAAGAGCTTGGACACTGTTGAAAAACAAGGCGTTGACGTTGTCTTCGTGGTCTGGATTAGTGACACACAGTCTGATTCGGTCGGCAGTAAAGAACCCTGAAATTTTGTGATACTCATGTTTCAAGCGTTTCATCATCAATTTCCGTATTTCCCCCATAGTTCGACGATATTCCCAAACCCAGTCCACTACTTGTGTGCAGTATAGGTTCAGATTGGTAACTGGACTGCAGACATACAGTTGAGGCCAAACGTTTACATGTTACCATACATGTCTTTTGGCAAGTCTATTAGGGCATCTACTTAGTTCACATCAGAGGTAATTTAAAAATAATCAGTTAGAGACAGATTTATTTCACTGTCTAAATATGGTTGAAAGTGCAGATGTTTTTATTAGTTCTGAAGATAACTGACTGAAAAATAAAGATTAAGACATTACTGTTAATGTTAAGATAGAATATAGGCCTATCCAGAAGGAATTGACCTATGTAATATCACTGATATTTTAATAGTCTATGGGTATTAATATCTGAATTATGGAGCTGATTCACCAAGTGAGGTCAATATTAGGGAGGAAAATGGTTCTACGGTTAAAAGGGAGAAAATCCCCATTGAAACAGTCTGTGGGCTTAATGTGAGCAGGTGTGCTTACAGGGAGCATGCTAAAACTCATATTTTTCTACTCAGAGTCGGAGCACTCCATAGCCACTCAACACTAAAACTTTCGCTCATTTTGGTGTAATGATTCCCGCCCCACTCGCATTTCCAGCCGTACTGTCAATCTCAGTGGATTATCCCCAGTGCCCAAGATAGCTACGTCTGCTCCCCTTGTTTGCTTAACCCTCCTATTATCTTTGGGGTCAATTTGACCCCATTCAATGTTTGACGTCCCTAAAGAAATGATTGGCATAATTTGTTTTGCTTCATATTTAATGACTTTTCCTAATATAATAGAGACAATTTGGTTAAACATCAAATTGACATGATAATATGTTTTTAATGTCCTGTACACATGTTATACGCCTCTGTGTTCTTCGGAGTCAATTTGACCCCAGGCTGTTTTAGCTGTATAAAACATATATGAAAATTTAAGAATTTAGGCAGATTTGTTCTGCTGGTTGTGGCTGATATTTGAGCCACCATCAAAAACTATTTTATAATCTTTAAAATACTTCCCTATGCTTTAGGGCCCCAACCTTACATAACCATACGTTCAGTATGACGAGAACTCCTTATAGTTCAAACCGCATTGGGGGGGAAAACACATAATTCCTTAAAACAACTTTAACATTGTATAAGGGGGGCTGTGGGGGAGTGATGCTTAATTTAATGGCTGATTTCTGTAGTACACAAATAGACAAAGTATTTGACAAATAAACTTGGTCAACAATTTAAATTACAGTAATTTTCAGAAGGATTTAATTACTGGGGTCATAATTGACCCCAAAAGGATGAACAATGTTAGTAAATTTGAAGATAACAGTTTTAATGTAAGATCTCTCACAAACAAGGCCTCCATTATTTATGATGTATATGTCTTGCTGTGGTTAACCGGGAGAGCTTTAAAGTGGCCATATTATGCTCATTTTCAGGTTCATAATTGTATTTAGGAGTTCTACTAGAACAGGTTTAAGCATTTTAATGTTCAATAAACAATTTCTTTTTTCCAAACTGCCTGGGTCTGCATCACCTCTGTTCACCCTCTGTCTGAAACAGTCCGTTTTAGCTCCTGTCTCTTTAAGGCCCCCCTCCCGTCGAGCCCAGTCTGCTCTGATTGGTCAGCTGGCGTGCCAAACTTGCGGCTATGACAGTGACATAGATAAGTTACGGAAGAAAACGCCAGACTACAAACGAGGCGTTTCCGGTCAGTTCAGGAGCAGTGTTTTCTGTGAGAGAGAGTAGCTCCCTTTGGCGTGGACTATAGGCTTTGTAGGGAGATTTGGCTTACTACTACTTGTGTAAATTACGCTTTATAAATTTTTATAGATCATCAATTAATTCATAAATTAATATTATAATCGATCAGGTTATTAAGTGTAATTACCTATACGGAGCACCACCACACAGAATTTAGCCTAAGCACGGCTCTGCGGGAAACCGAATCTTTATCATTAATTTAATAATGTAATAGTTAATGTTTTCAATCTAATTCTGAAGTAGTGAAGTCTTACGTTACGAGAATATATGATTGTTTGAAAACGAAGATCCCACCGCTGTCACCAGTGACCTCTGTCGGTTGTACCGGAGGATGCAGGTTGCGCTCTGTGGCTGTTTGAGTTTCATGCTTTTCTGCCCATCGGGCTTGGGCAGACTCTTCTTCAGAGCCGACCTTGTGCTTTCGTGGGTCTGATGGAGGAAGGACATGCACAGTCAGGAGTGTGGTATCTGTTGATTGTAGGTTTGTTTCTTGAGTGACAGCGTTTTCAGTTTTATGGGTGTGGCTTGATTCTTCTCCAGACCTGACCTTGTGTTTTGGTGGGTCTGATGGATGAGGGACATCTTTGGTTAGGACTGGGGTTTCTGTTGATTTCAGAGTTGTTTCTTCAGTGACAGGGTTTTCAGTTTGCAGGGTTTGTTGTCCCGATTCTAGTCATAGTTTCTTGTCTTTCTCTTATGTCTTTGTTGACGTCCTCTAGGAATTTCTTCATTAGTTCTTTTAGGTTTTGATGGGTCACAGGAGTGTTTTCTGGAGTTACAGTAGACCCATATCCTTTTTGGTCCCTTCTGCAGCGATCGGGTGACTGGTTGTCCCATCGTTGCTGAGAGAATTGTTTGCCTTGGCGGTTCTCTCTGTTGGAGTTCCCAGACAAGCGTTGTTGATGGTCTTCTTGGCAGGTGTTTCCGTCATTCTTGTGGAACTGGGGTTGACCTTGCTTTTGTTTGTGTTGTCATCAACTGTTCTGTCGCCTTTTGTTTCACAATGGAAATGTGGCTCGAGAGGTGTGCTTTTCTGTTACAGCTCCCTCTAATTGAAGCGGTTGCTCCTGTTGTACAGTCAGGACTTCCGGTTCTTCTCCGGTTGTCTTTCTAGCTGTTACTTTGGCTTTTGTGAACGCTCTGGTGGCCAATTCACGTAGGTCAGCAATTGTCATTTTGGCAGGGTCGATGTTTACTGCTATTAGACAACTGGTGTAATGTCATCTAATAGTCGTCAAGCAGGGCTCCTCTTCCATTCCCGGGGTGTTTCTGCTGCCAAAGTAGGCCGCCTGGAGTCGGTGGTAGTATGCATTTGGTGGCGAGTTTTTTGGGTGTTATATGCATTGCCCATGTCCGGGGCGTCATGGAGGGTTCCAGAGAACTCATGTTGGAGTGCATTGCAGAGAGCACTAAAGTTGTTTTGTGTCGAGATGGTCTGGCGTCGAATGAAGGCTGAGACATCTCCATTAGAAGCCCTTTTCAGTAGCTTGATTTCGTCAGCATCTGTGGACCCTGGATACGTAGTCAAGGCTTCTGACAGGTCCCAGAGATAGGCGGGGGGGGGGGGGGGGGGGGGGGGGGGGGGGGGGGGGGAGAAGAGTGTGTTAGACGGTGCCACCCCAAATCTAAGTAAGGGCTGTCTTACTGTAGTAGGGGCAATCGTTATAGATTCGCTGACTCTGGAGACACCAAGGGCAGTCTAACACTCACTTTCAAATCGAAATAAAACCAAATTTAAGATCAACTTAAAACTAAAAATCTATTCAAAGTTCAAATTAAAACCAATCACGTTTATGATTAATAATCCAAATAAATATGAACTGTTAACACGACAATCAAAGTTATGATCAAATAAGAGAGCAACATCCAGATTCAAATTTAAAGCCAAATTGTGATTAATAAGAGATCAATTTCCGAATTCCAATCCAACCAAAATCAAAGTTATCATTAATTAACAGGATCAATATCCAATCAGATTTAAAATCAAAATCCAAGTTATAATTAATGATCAAATCAATCTTAAAACTTGAACCCACAAAACAAAATCAAATTTAGTTTCTCATGCACTCCATGTTTTAAACTATGTTTAAAGATGGAGATAATCTACCCTTGTTTCTCAGGGCGCTCAAAATAGTCTCTTGTAAGAAGGGTTAACAGTTACCTGGAAAACAAAAAGGGGCCTGGCCCTTTAAACTAGGTTTACCTAGTAGCTTCTCACACTGATTCAGGGGGGTGCTGCAGGAGGGGTTTTCGGTTGCTAAGCAACGCCCTAACAATCTTGGTTCCGCGTTCTAGTGGACTGCGGCGCAGACCAGGGCTATAGTCGTATTCTCTATTTTGCTTAGGAAGGTTCCTAACTGGGTGAAATGACCCGGAGGTATCTAAGTGGCAGCCGTGATAAGTACTGGTCGAATTCTCTTAAGTTCTAAGGAAAGGTGCTTCAATGCTTCCTAACTTGTGTACTTTAGCATAGGGTACACTGGACCATCCTTTACGAAAGGAAAGAAGCAAATGCCGCCCCACAATTCCTTGTGGCAGAAATATTTAAAGCGACACCATTCAGCCGTTGATCAACGTGACCGACAAGGGATGCAGATCGTATAGCCTAGTTTTTTATTAAACATTTTCCATCTTATGTTATGCCCTATCTTGCTAATATGCTTATGTTTTCAAATGTCCCATGTTAACAAACTTAAGAATCATAATATGTAACTATATTAGCAGATTTGTATGCCTAACATAAATGCATAACTTGCATACATTTGATGATTAGGCTTCATAGAAACAGGCGGCCTACAGAGAGGAGGTCCTGAAGCTGGTTGCTTGGTGCTCTGAGAACAATCTTGTTCTAAACACCAAGAAAACCAAGGAGATCATCATTGACTTCAGGAGGCACCGCACGGACCCAGCCCCCCCTCTACATCAACGGCGAGAGTGTGGAGCGTGTTCGCACCATCAAGTTTCTGGGCGTGACTATCTCGGCCACCATCTCCTGGACAGAGAACGTCACCGCCATCATCAAGAAGGCTCAGCAGCGGCTACACTTCCTGAGAATCCTCAGGAAGCACAAGCTGAATTCCACCTTACTGCTGACCTTCTACCGTTCATCAATCGAGAGCCTGCTGACATACTGCATCACAGTGTGGTATGGCAGCTGCTCTGTAGCAGACAAGGGGAGGATACAGAGAGTCATAAAGACAGCACAAAAGACCATCGGCTGCTCTCTCTCCCTTCCCTAACGGACATCTACACCTCTCGCTGCCTCTGCAGAGCCAAAAATATCCAAAAGGACAGCTCTCACCCTAGCTCTGGTCTGTTTGCCCTGCTGCCCTCCGGGAGGCGCTACAGGTGCCTCAAGACCAGAACAAACAGATTTAAAAACAGCTTCTTCCCCCAGGCAATAACCCTGCTGAACTCAAATTTGTAACCCCTGTGCAATAGTCATATAGGTATTTTTATTTAATTCCGTGCAATACCTGTTAATTCCGTGCAATACCTGTATAGACGTATTTTTCAGCTGTGAATTTCATACATAGATTTAGATATTTTCTTACTGAAATGTACATAGACATGTGGATATATTTTTATCGGGACTACGTACCCATCTTATCTTATCTTTTTATACTTTTATTTATTTTATTTTATCTTATCTTATTCCTGTTTTAATCTGTACTGCACTGTTTGGTGGTTGCTTAATCTCATTGTACCTGTGTATAATGACAATAAAAGGCATTCTATTCTATTCTATTATGCCTGGTAATCAATGTGAGTTGACAGGTGGATGAGGACGTGAGCAACCATTCTCAATGTGACATTTCGTTTCACTTTTGTGACAGGTAGTCTACATTCCCTTTTTTTATTTAAATTCCAACCTTGGTAATAAAGTAGGCTAGTATATTTAGGCCTATCTGGCTTGCCCGCACGTTTATATAGGCTATGAAACAACACGGGGACAACGCACTGGCGAAGTAGTTAAAATGCGCTTTTTGTAGGCTACAATAATCTACGGGACATTGTAGTTTCTACACGAACGACCACACGAAAACCACCGTCGCATGATCACGTAGCCAAGTGTAAGTGCAGTCGGATTCCTTTAGCAACGCTTTTGTGTTTTCCTAAGTACTTATGAGTTGTCTTTCATGTCATTCCTTAACCCCATGACGTTTTCCCTCGGGGTTAAGGAAAAGTACATAGTGAAAGTCATTAGGACGTACTTTATTGAAGAATTCTGATACAGTCTAGGTGATCGTGCAACGCGACGTGAACGATCAAACAATATGGCACAGTAAGTGTGAATGCAATGGACAGTGGGGCGGCTTTGAAATCACTATTGTGGGAAATCTGGCTAGCACGTAGCAATTTGCTCACCTCTGTAACTTTCAGCACAGAATAAAGAGGGTTCAGGGAGCTAGTCTGAATCTTTCCACACGCCTTCTCAATTTCCTGTCTAGAACACGTAGACTAATAGGAGACATAACTTTAAAGAGAGGCAATCTAGCTACACTTTGTGGGTAACTAGTAACAAACACGCTAGCACTTATGTCGACATTAGTTCTAGCAGTTTACAGGCAACAGCGTACTGAGCCCAAAATCATTCATTCCTTTTCCTTTACATTTGCAGTCTCACTCTCACTCCACTTCAATTTAGCAACACTCAAGACTGCATTATACCAGGTTCACTGGTCGAATTCACTGTAATATGTAGCAACCCAGTTGTGTATTTTTGTTATGCATACAATCAATAATCAGCTAAAATAGCTTCGCTTGGGGTGGCAATTATGTAGGGCAGGCCTGGGCAATTATTTTTCATCAAGGGCCACATTATCAAATATTTTTGCCATCGCGGGCCAGAGTCATATTACATGATTATATGCGTATGACTGTGTTGACAGATTTATCTGCTGTAAATTGTGTCCAGATATGCTAGTTATTTAACTTTTTGTAATGTTGTCTAACATGCACATAAATAAACCACATCCATGTTTTCCTTTTGGTAGGTATTTTTAATTATTGAACCTTCAATTAACTGCACTGATGGTAAATAACACATTTAGGATCATGGACAGACCTCTTGTTAATAGGTGTGCACAAACTTCACAAAAACAGAGAGAGGCGCGCTCAATATTTAAACTAGGCTACTCAGTGTGAGGAGTGATGTTTGTGGTCATTAACTAAAGTGGTGAAGTCGGGTATGGTTTCTGACATCACTTTGCAGGGTTAATAGTAGGAGATCAGTATGTTTTGTAAACAGACGCCAGCAACACTTCTGGGTGGCGGAAGTAACCGAGATTTGAGTAAGAGAAGACTTGTTGTGTTTGAGGATGTACTAAAATATCGGGGTAAAGTATAGGGTTATGTTTTTACTGATTCCCTGCTGAAAAAACCCAAAAACAAACGTATGGATTAACCAGCTAAAGTGAGAGGCTGACCTGAAACCGTATTTTCTTTAGTTTAGTGAACCGTGACTCATAAACCTTGGCCCACTTACCCTTACGTTAGAACAGTGGCCAGATCAGAAACAGTTGGCATGGCAGCCTATTATATTTTAAATAACTTACCCTCTGATGATCGTACTTGAAAACAAAGTCCATCCAACTTTTCATTTAATTCAATCTGGAGAACGGCATGGATAACGGTGTCCTCATTATTAGCAACGTTTCTCACTTGCATGATAAACTAACAAGTTAGATGGCCTAGCTAGCTAGTTTATCGGCGTTTTTTTTATTCCGTTAACGTGATTTGTTTTCATCTTTAGTTTCGTGCCCACATAACAGCGGAACATGCCACAAAGTTAGCAATATTAATAACAATAAACAATGGCCACCCATAACCCATTTAGAGTTAAGATATGATTGGTCAATTTTTCTGTCAATTTAAATTAGTCTAATTTGCGCTCTTGGCGCTTTGTACATTTTTATATTTGGGGTTAGCCCTGTCCTTCCAAGCCTGCCTTCAAAATACAGTGC